>OY101450.1:40607971-40822971 GCA_956483635.1 Panzeria rudis
TTTTGTGCAGACATATGTAAGTTTTAATAAATTTAATACTTCTTTAAAATTTTGTTCAATTCCTTTTTTAAATAAGTAAAAATAGGAGAAAAAATAAATTTCCTTCACTTATAATGAGGTAAATATGTAACTATATCCCGGGATATAGACGCCGAAATATTTGATCAATTCGCTAAGGGAACCGCGGGGACTCTTACAGAAAAATATGGATGGTTCTAAATGATCGCCAGCTAGCACAAACTGCGCTGACATGATAAAATATACAATTTTGCCTTTATATTGCATCAAAAACTTTTAATGATATTTCAGACCACAGTGGTCAGTTCCAATATAATATATTTGTGTCTAAAAGTTAGTTACTTCTTTCAAACAGAAGAGCGTAGGAGCGTTGCAATAAGGATTTCAAAGCATATATGTAGATATTTTTAACAGATTTCTCGTAGCATTTGATCCAATAATAAATAGCTTACGCGCATATAATTCATATCTATGCTAGTTAGTATAACTTATTTAAAAGGAGTAGTAGAAACAATTTATTACGTTTTGTGCCAAGTCCCCATATTAGTACTATAACTTTAAAAACATATTTCCTACCAGTTGTATGGTATCAGTGTAGGGTACACAAAATTAAAAAATATATGCATCAGATTACTTTCTTAATAATTCTGTTGCGAGTGATAAAATTTTTAGTTAATAGAACTTATAGTACATTTACATAGAACGAAAATGGCATATGAGCGTTTTCTTGCTGATTGCACAAAAAAAAATGGTTCACATTTAAAATTTAAAAAATCGGTGATACATGTAACTTAATTTTCTATTTTTTAGGAGAATCAATTGCAAAAATTTCTAATATATCTTAATTTTTTATGTAGAGCAATTGCTTAATAGTATGAAATGCGAGTGTAGGGTACTAACGTCCAAAGCTATTACATTAAAAACTTTTATACCAAATTATTTTCTGAAAGGTTATATTAAACATATTCAAAATCTATAAACCTATCGCTCATAACAAAGGCTCTATCAAGTAAAATAGGCGATGTGAGAGTTTTTACTATGTTTTTTCCAACGTGCGTCGTTTTGTATTCGGACAGCAAATTACAAAGATGTAGATTTATTACCCTTTTTTTTCAATTATGCACCGTATATGAGAGAATAAAAAGACTGCAATAAAAATTTTCAAAATCGGTCTATAAACGGCGGAGTTATGAATGAAGAACATTCATTACAAGAAAAAAAATTAATTTACTGATAGCCTCCTCCTTATTTTTCAGTCGGCTTAAAATTAATCTAAAGTCAATATAAACATATGTACATCTGTTTTATTCGTAATGACATGTGCTTCTTCATTTAATAGAACAAAAGTGCTCAATTCATTTAACCAAAATTGTTTTCACTTATCCGATATTCTTTTTATTGTAAATCTTGCTTAAGCGAAACCAAATTCTTGTAATTTTTCTATTTTCGCATAAACGAATTCGACTGCCCAGCAAAAACTACTGCTTCGCGATAAGCAGGTTTGTAGAGGAGAGTTTTGTTGGTGTAGCTTACAAACATGCTTACGTATTGCATGATATTTGTTCGCGATGTCCCACTTAGGAGCATTTCATGTTAAACGCTTATTTCAGCGCATTCGATATATAATAAAATCCTACTATTGTTTTGTCGTTTTAAGATCGTAGGTCATCGTCATTCTTCGTAAAATGTATATTTTTATAATCTCTGCGTTACAGTAGCGCTTCCTTGAATGCAGCACGAAGTAACTATAGACATGAAATGACTTACAACTTTAAATATTTATTTTAACCAATGAAAATTGTTATTTCATAAAACTTGCAACAAAAATTTACATTAACAGTAGGTTAACTATTTAAATTGGTTAGATTTACCTTTCATTTTATTTTGATTGTATTAATTTTTCGCAATCAGGTTATATGTTTTAAAATAAAAAAAAACGAGACTATAATGTAACCATTAACCACTTTAAAATATATTAAAAATCTTTAACAAAATTGTAACAATCTGTGCCATATAACTTAAGATGAGTCATGACCGCCATTCAGCTATTTTGTCCTGAATAATCGTGCCAAAATATTTCAAACATTGTGTAGGAGTTGTATTTCTAGTGTAAATAAATGTAATGGAACATAGCTACTTTTGTTAAATGGATACTGCGATTTAAGCAATTATATTTATTTTTAGCCACTACTGCGATTTACGATGGTATTTGTGTAAGTAAGAGTGCAATTCGAAGGTTAAAAATCAATAGTTTAAAACCTTGAAAATAAAACTAAAGTAAAAAAAAAACAACAGAAACAAATGAATGTATATTATAATTGAATCTATGCATGTAATAAATTACCAAATTGTAACTATAACTGTTTTGAATTTAAAAATTCTTACGCAGTTTTAGTTACTTAATCTTCATGGCTAAATAAACGGCTGAATGCACAAAAACTGCAGCAATTTAGTTTGGCCCATAACTTTTCGACTGTTTTTGGCTATTGTAGAGCTGTTCGTAAATTTTTTTAAATATATGTATGAATAACTTATTCCGCTGCTTGTTATCTAACACTCTTCCCAAAGTTGTTTAAAAATTGTTAGATACACGACTAATTGAGTCAATTACAAAGTTAATTGAAACAAATTTCAAGTTTTGATAAACATTTTATTGCATGTTCAACCTATAATGAAAATTCAATTTTCCAATTCCTCAAAATTTGTAGAAACGGTTAAAAAATTTTATTTTTGGAGGCTTAAGCAATATAGCCAGTTCGAATTTTCGATAAAGTACGTATTGATAATTATTTAGTGTGTCAGAGTCAAAATCATTACTATATCTTTCGAATCATTCTCATTTCCATGGCAGATACTCATACTCCATCAATAAATAATTAATATATTATTTTGCCTCACTACTTTTTAGTTTTCCCGTCAAATAAAAGGTCCAGTAGATTCTCTATAACTTGCAACTCAAGGGAATAGAGAAAAAGTGAAATTCACTAATAGTTCCAAATAATAGGAATTCGAATAAGCAAGAGCGAGGAACAAAAAATTTAAGAAAGCAAGAGTTTGATTAAAATTTGTACAACTACATATAAATGTTTATTTGGCAGTAATTATTTTAGATTTGAGTTCGTTAATTTATGTTATAAACTTAAAACATTTTTAGGTTGAAAGTAATTATGTCAGCTTAAGTTCAATATTTGAGTTACAAATTACTTTTCCATTAAAAATTTTATAATAAATTAAAATTTTTATTAAGAAGGGAATATTGGAATATCTAATCATCAAACTATCACAACAGATCACTAAGTATTTTGAGGCAAAATAAACCATCTATCTCATCAGCGTTACCGTTGTGCGACTAAAGTCGAATTTTGCTAATTTAGTTTTCAACGTATATGGCAGAACAGAAAACCCTTGTTTATGGAAGCCGCCACGCTTCCATCGTTAGTGCGCATGTGTATCTAACTTATCATCACGTATTAAGTGGTCCAATTGAATATGATCGCAATTCTTAGACATGAGAAGCAAAAATAGCTGCTTGTGTCGATCATACCAGTAGATTTATTCCTATATTCACTTCCGAAATTACTTTAAAAGAGATTTTTCTAACCTCTACCTCGCCAAAGCTGTAGAGAGAAAGGGACCTAAACTTCCTTTAAAGCTCATTTACTCAAAACTATATTTTTATATTTATAATATTCAAAAACTCATATCTCGGTAAATTTTTGGAGTTTTGCGGTTAAAAAGTTTCAGAATTTTTTCTAGATTTAGGAAATGTAACTCAATTTCGGTCTCCGGAAGATAAGGTTCCATTTCATCAGGATCATCACATATATACAAACTTTTTGATGTTCATCACAACAAATCCCAGTGTTACCGTTGGTTTATTTTTCTTTATGCCCATTTTTTGGATTTTTTGTTCTAAACTAACTCAAACTTTCTGTTGGTTTGATTTTTATACTCAAGTGTATACGAACATGTTCATTGAATATGTGAAAAGCTCAAGTCAGTAGCTAATTGTATATTTTAAATTGATAATATAGAACTACTTGGCTTTTTAATCAAATGTGATTATATAGGCTAAGGCTCGTACTCAGAGAGAACTAGTAATGATCAATATTCCAAGGCACAAGGGAAAAATCAACATCAATTGAGTTTTCTTTACATCGAAATTTTACTGCGTTCTTAAAAAATATACAAAATAAAAAAAATATAAGTAATAAGTAAAGAAAATGACTAAAACCAAAACTTATAAGTGTCGCAAAAGAAATATAAAAAAATATATAAATATGCACATATGTACTCGTACTGGTACATAGTATGTATTCGTACTCGTACATTAAAGCGACACAAAAAAAAAACATTTTTGTTATCCCTCTCATATTAAAGATCGGTATTTTTAATGAGGTTTCCCAAAACATTTGCGATAATCGGGATGACCGCCCGTGAGCTGGACCATGTCTAAAAGAGGTCTATTTTTGTAGTTTTTTTTTGGCATATTTTGGTATTTTCTCCCAAGAAAATGCACACACGAGAAAGGTGGTCGGCTATTTATGTTTTTTTCATATTTTTTAAGCCCGAAGTTTTTTTTCAACTCAAACTTTTTTATAGTGCATCCTCTCTAGCTTACGTGGATACAAAATTTGATTTTTTTATTCTTCCATTGAATTGTGTATGAAAAAAATGTGCTCCGTGGTTAGTGTTCTGCTGTAGTGTTCTATTGTAGTGTATTATAGTTTCCAATTGTGTTTGTACCACTTAATACATAAATAAATATAATAACATTAAATTAAAAATTTTAAAAACCCCCGAAGAAAATAGATGATAACTTCAAAACGGCTGGACCAATTTTCTTTAAACATAGGTTGGAAGATTTTGTATTAAGTCACCTTTCAAACAAAATTTATTAAACTAAAATCGAGCTAGCCATTTGGGAGCTACGGTGTCAAAGACACACAGATTCAACAGGATACATCTAGAAAAGATGTGATATCTTCTACACGCCTGGACCAATTTTATTCAAACATAGCTAAGAACACTCTCGATCAAGTTACCTTTCAAACAGAAAAAAACTAAATCAAGTTCGGTCCAGCCGTTTGGTCTGTACGAGGGTTCGTACATCCACACAGATACACAGACATACACTACAAACTTATAACACCCCTCTTTTAGTCGGGGGTTAAAAACAACATAAAATAATTTCAAATAAAAAAATTTATCCAAGTGTGGGTGAAATTGTGATATAAACAGCAACATTTTTTAAATTATATACATGAGGTTAATGCATCTAAGATGCGCAGAAAGAAGATCATGCCTCCAAACCTACGAAGTGGGACGTCCCATACAAAAATCATGTAATACCGAAGCAGGTTAGTGAGGGAGAGTACCGAAATCTCTCTTTTTCAAACCTGCTTCCGGTAGACGGATATTTTTGCTGGGCATCTTGGTTTCTAATTACCCACCACATATAATTCCTTACCAAATGATAGAATGTATTACAAATATTCTTAAAATTCTAAATTAACATTTGATTTTGAAAATTTAAATTTGATCAAAGAACTGAAATTGATTTTCAGTAGAGAAAGAAATTCAATGAATTAGCAAATATTTCGTTTAGAAACGAACCTCAAATTGAACCCTCAAAAATAATAATTTTTGTTTTTATAAACCCCACTAAGAAGGTTTTGCATTTTAAAAGAAAGATTTAATGCAATTTGGGGTCGAAAAGATTTTTTGAAAGCATCCAATCTCTTAAAAATAGTTGAAATCTATTTGTTTTATTTACACATGTTTTCTTTTGAAAATTTTAAAAATATGGAATCTCATCATTTTCCCCTAAATGTTTTTCATGTAGATTAACTGAAGAAATTTTGACCCGATATCCTTAGATCAGATAATGATAAGAGAAGCAGAGGCGTGGCTGGAAGTGCCACAGGCTTTTGGTCATCTCATCGTTCTCCCCTGTGCTATAAATCAACAGCCAATTATAACAGTTTTTTTAGGAAATGTGGTACTCAACCACGTGTTTCTTTATGTTGACTCGATTTTATTGAATTCTATTTTTTCAATACATAAATAAATGTTTTCATGAATATGAGTGCTAAAATTAATTTGTATATGGTATTTTCGATTGTCGCCAGTCATCTATTTTTTTTTGTCAATTCATGCATACAAAGTAGTATATGGGCAAGTCCTTGAAGGATATTTTTGTACATCAATCCCGTAAAACAAACAAGAAGTAATGGCAACAATGCAAACGTAAGTAAAATGATACTTACTGATTGAACGTTTAAAAGAAAGGATATTGATCAAACAAAAGAAAAGCAATGACAACATCGGAAAGTTTGTATGCTTCAACGATGAAATGCTTCAGTATAATTAAAACAACATGAATACAAACACATATGTAAATGTAACAAAGATGACAATGCTCTTGTGAAAATTAAAAAGTGCCACATAAAACCAAAAAGTTACACTATACAGCAATGAAAAATTATGTCGTTTTCTTTCCTGAAAAAATCTAACCCTAAAATTCGGTAATACTTTTAAGCCGTTATCCATACTCTAGTAAAGTATTGCCGCTGCTAATTAATAGAAGTGCTACCCTGTCAGTCCAGAGATCTCGAGCTCGATTGCAGCCATATACCCTGCCCCCGTTACATTCTCGCGATCGTTTTGCAATATTATTAGAAAAGTTGGCATTGAATATGTTTGATGTTGATTTAATATTCCCGTACAATTGAGTTAAAATGACGTTGATAATGAAATATTGTTAAGAATCATGTTGAATCAATGTTATTTCAAGTTCAAATCACGTGAATTTGATACTAACATTCATAATAACACGAAGAATCATATTGAATCATAATATTTCAGTTGAAGCAATGAGAATTTGATAATGAAACAACACAAACAATCATGCTGAATCAAGTTGAAACATCAAGACACTATTTTATTTATTATTTTACTTACGTGACGTGTAATCGCATCGGCAAGATTTGAACTCGGGCCACTTGCTTGGTAGTCAACGCGCCAACCACTGCATCCACAACAGCTTCAAACTTTACTTTAGATATACACTAAAAAATAAATACCATCATAAGTAACACGAATTAAATTTTAATTCAAAATGATTTAATTGATGATTTAACATAATATTTATTTGAAATTAAAGTTATAGTCATGTTGATTTAAAATGCAATGCAACGTTGATAACAATATTGTTTTAACAGTGAAAAATATTAAATCAAGGAGGTTTAATATTAGATTAAAATTAAAAGGAAACAATGGTAATTTTAAATTAGCAGCAAATTTTCATTGGTAATGCGAAGTTTGTCGACTATTTCTCGGATATTTACATTTACACAACACAATCATCAACATAAATAGTAACAAGTCACACAACTCAGCACAACAGTCTATTGAAGCTAAGAAGAAAGCAAATAAATACCAACACCCTTAAACAAAAAATTATTTCTCATAAATTTAATATGATTTCCAATCAAAATTGTGATATGTTGATTTCTTATTTGTTTTTTTTTTCAGCGTGTACCTTTCTCTTTAGCAGCCTCGTCAAAACTTCCTTCTATTTGCAAAAATCTGGCAATTTTACTTTATTGTGAATGAAATCAATATTTATCCATCGATATTCATCAAACAATGTCGTTTTTGTTTGTAGTATACGTGACTTTATAATCGGCTAATAAAAGTGTTAATTTTTGCGTTTCTTAATTTTTATAAATTTTTAAAAAATAATAATTTTCCAATTTTCCACAAAAAAATATATATAAATATTTTTCATCATTGTGGTCTGAGTAATTCCGAAAACGGGTATTATTTATAAAAATAATATTAAAACGACTTAAAGGTAATTATTTTTCAAGATTTGGTAAATGATTTTGTAATAAAATTAGTCAACCCCGTCCCAAGTTATCAGTGGAGCAGCCCCTTCAAAAATCCCAAATTTTAGAAAAACATTTAAATATAGAATTTAAAATTTCGAAAGGTTTTGTAGTCAAGGGACCATAACACATAAAAAAATATAGTTGGCATTTATCTTGTTGCATAGTGCAATTAATGGATTTTAAATAAGTTTGTTAAATTAACTGATTTTTCATGACAGCAAATATATCATAACCGGCAAAAAAAGCTTACGATCGTAGATAATCGATTTTCGTCAAAGAACGAAGTTCGGAAATTATGTCGATTAAGCTTTTTCTTGGCGGTTATAGCACTAGTCCAGGAAAATCCTATGTAGGCAATATTAAGGCTCTACTTCGATTTTATTAAAAAATAGTGCTCCAGTAATATTTACTTTTTGATGGTTACGATTTTCCGTCGGTTAAGGCTCGATATATTAACTTTATGTGGAATAGACGCAAAAACGAAGTAGATAATATATTCCTACGTAGTTATGAGTAAGCTTTTCACTTCTTTTATATTCAATGATTAATCCAAAAAGTGTGGAGTACACACCATCAAAAAGCGATGGCATTATTCGTAACCGACTTCAAAAAACGCACGAAGGTTCATGTATTTTTTATTTTTTTTATGTATGTTCCCTCAAAACTCCGCTATTTATGAACCGAATTCAGATTTTATTTCTCTATTTAAAAGGATGTACGAGTACTTCCAGATTGTTCCCGTTGAAAAGTGGGCGGGGTCACGGCCATACAAAGTAAATACACATTCGTTTTGAGCTACTTCTTCTGTTTAAATACTACAACGGGGTCAAAAAAGTGGGCTGTGCCACGCGCATTAAAAGTAAATACTAAACCGATTCTTGTGAAACTTTGCATACACCTTTAGTTATGGTTACAATACAACATTATGTTTAGAAAAGTGGGCAGTGCCACGCCCATGAAAAGTAAACAAGCATTTTAACTACTTCTACTTTAGTCGATTCTTATGAAACTTTGCATACAGATTTAGTTATCGTTACAATACAAGATTGCGGTTAGAAAAGTGGGCAGTGCCACGCCCATGAAAAATAAATATTAATGAAAACTAAATATTCATTTTAACTACTTCTACTTATCCGATTCTTATGAAACTTCGCACACACCATTAGTTCTCGTAAAAGTACATGATGATAAAATATGGGGGCGGTGCCACGCCTATTTTGTAGTCGGTTTATTTTGCAAGAATTATTGATTGAACTAATCATTGGACGGTATATACATATAATCCACTACATAATGTTTAAAAAAATATATGTAATCAATTTAAGCATTATTTTTATAACGACAGCATCACACTGTGCTTGTGCGTTTCTTCTTTAAAACATTACAAAAAGTTTCCTAACCGTCAAACAGTAACATTTCTTGTGATATTGCATGTGAACTTACGTTAATTTTTTTCACGGTCATGTGATTGAGAAAAAATTATTCAGCAATCACTTGAGTTACTTCTAGACACAGTCTTAAAAGTTTGGTGCTACTACCAGTTTTCATTTTGCTTTACAAATAATAAAACCGTGCGTTATTATGGGAACATATTTATGCAATTTTTAGACTTTGGAATTTGGAACGATTTTCCGTCATCCCACGTCAAATTTGGTTGGTAAACAGACCGGTTTCGGCTATGTGTCCTCTTCAGTGTTCTATTGAATACTAAATCCTAGACTATTCAACAAGCTGTTCGACTTCTGCACAAAATGCTATCCTGATATAACGTGTTATTATTGCTTTTTTTTTAATTTCCATAAACTCATTTGATCAGGGATGCATTTTCTACAGAAGTCGAACGGCTTGTGAGATATGTAGTATGAAATAGATATGAAAGAATTAGAATTTGATGTAAGATAAACACAGCGATGTAATAAGAATTTGTAACGAAAATGAAAAAATTACAACATAACGTACATACTACACATTCATGCTTGTTTGTTTAAGTTTTAATAAAAATATAATTGTATTTTGAAAAATAATTGGTATGAAAATAATATATTTAATTGTTTTTTTTCTTGCTTTCAGTTACTGACATCGTTACATATTACACACGTGTGTTCACTTAAATAGATTATTTCGTTTGAAAAGCTTAGAGAAGAAATACACTCTCATTGATTGTAGTTTTCTTTCACTTGTTGATGGCTGCTACTAAAATTATTGATGCGCCTCGCAATGGCCATGAAATGGCCCCGTTGAATACTCGAGCACGAGGAGATGGCACACATGGTGTAACAATTGTTTTGACTGCTCCTCAAAGAAATTCCGTTAGTTCTGTGGAGATACCTGGTGAACCAGAACGTGCAGCATGGTCTGGAAAAATGCAATTTTTTCTCAGTATTATTGGTTACTCAGTAGGTTTGGGTAATATATGGCGATTTCCTTACTTATGTCAACAGAATGGTGGTGGTAAGTAAATATATCAAATATTTTTATATATTAGGATTTTCGGCATGGATTGACTATAATAAAATTCATATCTCAACCAAAGAACTATTATAAGATAGTGCACAGTGATCAGATTTATTTGAAACTGGACATATCAACAGATAAGAATCTGCAAAGATGTAAGTTGAAATTCGCACAAAATTCGATGTGCATTGAAGTGTCCCACTGTGGCGCTGCCTTAACCGGCCCATTATGGGGGCCGTTATATTTTAAAGTGGTAATATTTTTGGTTTTACCCCTCAAAAAGCTGAGGCTTAATGCAAAAATGACTCTTCACAAATTTCACGCCCTGGGACCACGTATTCCCTTCCGACTTATTCAATTATACTTATACGGTATGATGACCCAAAAGTCGAAATATATGACAATATCATGAAAAATGTTCGGTAAACTTTTCCGTTCTCTAGAAATTGAAGTTGAGTACGAATCTCCACTCAGATTTTTTTAGCAGCTCTAGTTTTCGAGATATAATGCTATTTCATAAATTAAGGCACTTGCACGACTTATATTTCCATAACTGGAAAAGGGTTTGCCCTATTCAGTAAAAAAGAAAACCGAAACTCGACAACAAACTTATCTTTCAGCCGAGTGAACATTCTTTCTTAATCTGCCATTAGTTTCAGAGATATGGTAAAAGTTTCAGCCTAAAAATTTAAAATTAAAAATTCGACCGTTGGTGTATATTTATAATATTTTATAAAATCCAAAGTTATTTAATTAATTTTTCTTAGAATGTTCAACTATTCTAAGTTTTTTCATTTCAGTCTTACCAGCGTGGAATATCATCGACATTCTCAATGCTGGGATTTTTTGAATGTGTATTTTGCCCAAGTTTTTGAACACTACACATTCATGTTTTAGCTAAGTGCCTTTAGAGTTTAAATAATTAAGTTATGAATTTTTAGTCGAACTGTATGGTTTAAATCCAAAGTTATTTAATTAGTTTGGCTTAAGTTTATTTTTAATTTAATCTTTCGATCAAATTATTTTTTATTTAAGAAAGAAATTCTAAAGCATGTGAATATTGAACATTCAAAGAAAAATTTGGATGTACGGAGGGTTGAACTGACAACTGTTTCGTGACCACCAAGTCTACTCGTCAGAGTCCTTTTACCTACACCACCACTGACAGTGGCAACAACACTGTAGCGAAAATCCTACTAATTTTAGTAAGCTCAATTAACAGACTGTCGCCATCTTGTGGCGAGTCGCACCTATTAATTAACTTTTCTAAATGTTCGGAATTTCACTAACTGTCTTTTTCTTAGAATGTTCAACTATTCTAAGCTTTTTCATTTCAGTATTACCAGCGTGGAATATCATCGATATTCACAATGCTGGGATTTTTTGAATGTTTATTTTCCCAAGTTTTTGGAACAGTACACATTCATGTTTTAGCTAAGTGCCTTTAGAGTTTAAATAATTGAGTTATGAATTTTTAGTCGAACTGTATGGTTTAAATCCAAAGTTATTTAATTAGTTTGGCTTAAGTTCGACACAGTGGGAAAAACAGTAAATTTAGCGGCGAAAAAATAAAAAATTATCGAGTTTGAACAATATTTAAACGCAGTTTCAAAGCGGACAAATCAGTTTATTTAAAAATCAAATTTATTTATCTTTATGTTAACCTGGTTCGGAAAATATGGCCTGTTAAACATTGGGAAATAATTAGTTTGTAATTCTTTATTGATTTTTATATCAAATTTGTTGGGGTATTGAATCGCTTATGATGGACGTTTTCGGAGAAAGTAAATTTTTTTAACCGACTTAAAATAAGAAGGAGGTTATCAATTCGTGTGTATTTTTTTTACTTTTTTTATGTTTGTACACGCATAACTCTGTCATTTTTAACCAATTTTATAAATTCTTTTTTGCTTAAAAGGGCTTGCTTGCAGATTGGCCCCACAAACTTTTTTCAAAAATCGGGGGAAACAAACCCCCCCCCCCCCCCACCAAATATTGATTATCACAGAACTCCTCCATATATGGACCGATTTTCAAAATTCTTTTTTTTTCGAAAGGCTTTGCCTGCAGTTTGGTCCCAATTTTTTTTCCAAAATCAGACGGGCCAGCACCCCCACTCCCCCCCCCCACCCCCTTCCCCTTCTCACAGAAATATTGATTATCGCATAACTCCTCCATTAATGAATAGATTTTTAAAATTATTCTTTTGTTTCAATAGGTTTGCTTGCAGTTTGGTCCCATAATTTGTTTTTGAATATCGGTGGGTTAGTTTAAACCCCGCCCGCCCTCCCTATATTGATTATCGCATAACTCTGCCATTTATGGATCAATTTTGAAAAATTTTTATATTAAATGGCGTACAACATTTGGCTCTTTGTATTGAAGTCGGTTTTTTTGCCAGAATTATTTTCATAAAGTGTTATATCAGCTATTTGAAACTGTTTTACTTTATATATTTGCTATTGCAGTTAAGGTTTACAACCGTAAATACAGAATTTTTTTTAATTTTCTAAATCTTTGTAGGTATACAAAAAAAGCATACCCGAAAGTCCCTGAAAATTTAGTAGAATCTTAATGTAGATATTATAAAGTAATATTGTATTGCGTATACTTGCGTATGCGACTTTTACATCAGTTTTTCTAACTATACACCTTTTAAAAATTTTCCTACTTGTTTGTACTTCTATATGATTTTGTTGTAATTTCCTTCGGAAGCCACTTGTTATTAAATTAAAATACCAATAAAAAAGTAGTCGTTTTCGATTTTAAGAAAAATTTTTAATGCATTTTGAAATTTTAATACACTTTACATTTAATTTTTTAAAGCATTTTGAGATTTTAAAATTGGTCGTATATAGCAACATATAGCGCCTACTGTGTCAAAAATAGCTAATTTATTGACAAACCTTATAGCCTACAGCCTTTCCAGGCATATGTTTTTTGTGGATCAGACTATTAATTTGGAAGGTATAAGCTTTCCGACGCTTAAAGAGTTTCATTGGTAAAATTGTTTTAAAATTGTGTTTAAAATAGCTGTCTAATTTTTACAGAATTTATGACCTACTTCCTTGGCTACAACCCATCTATACATTTTTGTGGATCAAACTATTAGTTTGGAAGATATTGGTTTTTCGAAAACTTAAGAATTATATTGGTAAAATTGATCTTATACAACAACACATATCGCCCACTGTGTTAAAACAGGTGTCTAATTTTGTACGGATTTTAAAGCCTACAGCCTGCTTATAATTCATTCATACATTTTTGTCGATAATATATAGCGCCCACAGTATTAAAAATAGTTGTCTAATTTTACAAAATTTATAGCCTACATCATTGCCTATAACTCATCTATACATTTTTGTAGATCAGACTATTATATTGGAAGATATGGGTTTTCCGAAGACATAATAATTTTATTGGTAAAATTGGTCTTATCTTACAACATATAGTGCCCACTGTGTTAAAAATAGCTAATTTATTTACAGACCTTATAGCCTACAGGCTTTCTAGATCAGACTATTTTTTCTGGTTCAGATTATTAGCTTGGAAGGTATAAGCTTTCCGACGCTTAAAGAGTTTTATCGGTAAAATTGGTCTTATATAACAACATATAGCGCCCACTGTGCTAAAAATAGCTACCTAACTTTTAACACAGCCTGTAGCCTACATCCTTCCCTATAATTCATCCATACATTTTTTGTAGATCAGACTAACCGTTTGGAAGAATAGTCTAGGTTGGCCTTTTTTCCCAGTGTGCATCATGCCGTACAAGTGCAATTGAATAAAATTTCAACCGTAAGTCGACACGGGAAAGCGTGGTCTCAGGGGAGAGAAATTTGTGGATGGTGATTTTTGCATACTAATAACGCACACACTACCGGCATATATTTGTAAATTTATAAATATTTGTTCGCACAATTATAGAAAAGATTGTCGGACATAAAAATATATTATTTATTTATTTTGATTTTATTACTCATACAATACAATAAAAATAGTAATTAAGTCTAACAGTGCAAGCTATCGGCATGCATCAAAATAAATTTATACTGCACTTATAGTTTGTATACATTTATCTTGCTATTGAGTATTATTTCAAATATCAAACAATTAAATTAGATACATATGTATGTATGGGAGAAACCTTACATTTGTTCTAACTTGATTAAGTAAATGCGAACGGTAGCAATTTATTAATCCTAAGATGTGACTCTAAATGATAAGGAATCTGTTATGTTGCCCCTGTTTATACACTGCAAAGAATGTTAACCGTTGGCCTGTAACCATCATTCATGTACTGATTGCAGGGGTTAGAAGCAAAGGGGTGCAAGTACCAGAACTGGGGAAATCGAGTTATATCAACACATAATTCTAAATCAACACATAATACTAATATCTATCACTATAAAAAAATTCAGACCTGTATGTAGGATGACCTCAAAAGACGCCATGTATTAGAAACAAAAAATATTAGATATGAAATGCATAGGAACAAAAAACTTTGAAGCTTAATTACTCAGAATTTTGTTTTTTGCACTTGTATCCCTTTGCTTTTGAGCCCCTCAATTCCAAGTCGGTTTTCGGCTAACGAGTATTCTACAGATCGGTATTTTGAGGTTTTAGGAAGTTATGCTGAGTTTTTATACTATGATTTCCGTACGGATGTATGTGTAAATGTAACCGTGTGTATGTATGCAAACCTCTCATACCCAGTTGGCCAGATTGCTTTGCACGACATTGTCACCCACAATTCCTGAATGAGTTTTCCTGTGTCGATTAGGTTTTCTAATCGACAATGTGAAGGTAATCGCTGTTCACTAAGCGATAAATTCTTGCATGTTTTCCTCTATTAATTTGTTGACAAGATGAGTGACAATGTCTTATGTTTTGTCTTCAATCTAACTTTGTTGAGGACAATATGAGCGATAATGTCTTATATTTTGTCTTCAGTAGTATTGTGAAGTACAAGATGAGCGACAATGTCTTAATTTTTGTCCTTGGCGCAACTTTTTTGTGAACAATATAAGCGACAATGTCTTACATTTTGTATTCAGTAACATTCTAGAGGACAATATCAGCGACAATGTCTCACTGCTTGTGCCACAATGTCGACATGTCGATGTCGTTCTCATATTTATATTGAAAACAAAAACAAATTTAAATTTTTTATTGTTGTGGTTTCAATATAAATATGAGAACGATATTGACTTATCGACATTGTAAAACAGGCAGTTAATTTTTGTTTTCAATTTAACTTTGTTGAGGAGAAGATGATCGACATTGTCTTACATTTGACCTCAATCCAACTTTGTTGAGGACTATATGAGCGACAGTGTCTTACGTTTTGTCTTCAGTAGTATTGAAGACGACGAAAATGTTTGTCTCACACCTCAAAAAATTGAGGCTTGATGCAAAAATGACTATCCACAAATTTCTCTCCCCTGAGACCACGCCTTCCCGTGTCGACTTACGGTTGACGTTTTATTCAATTGCACTTATACGGCATGATTCACACTGGGGAAAAAGGCCAATTTAGACTATTCTTCCAAACGAATAGTCTGATCCACAAAAATGTATGGATGAATTATAGGGAAGGATGTAGGATACAAGGTGTGTTAAAAGTTAGATAGCTATTTTTAGCACAGAGGGCGCTATATGTTGTTATATAAGACCAATTTTGCCGATGAAACTCTTTAGTCGGCATATGCCAGCAATGGCTACAGGCTATAAGGTCCGTAAATAAATTAGCTATTTTTAATACAGTTGGCTCTACGTGTTGCATGTTACATAACACGTGTTACATAACATGAGTTATGTAACACATGTTACGTGTTACATAACACAAATTTTACCAATAAAATTCTTAATATTACGGAAAATCCATATCTTCCAAACTAATAGTCTAATCTACAAAAATGCATAGAAAAGTTATAGGCAAGGATGTAGGCTATACATTTTGTAAAAATTTGACAGCTATTTTAGCACTGTGGGCGCTATGTGTTGTTATAACGCGTCCGCCAGATAACTTTTTTTTTTGAAAATGCTATAAAAAAACTACTGAAGATTTTCTCAAATTTCTTTTTGTATTTGAAAGTACAATCCTTCCGGTTAATAATGAAAAATAATTTCATTCAAAGGGCTGCCTCGGCTGGCCATGCCGTAGCCTACACGATCGGTCCAATTTTTAAGCACATTATCGGTTGTGTGCAGCTGTATTTCACCAATGGCTTCACGAATATTGTCCTTTAAAGCGTCAATTGTCTCTGGCTTGTCGGCGTAGCACTTATCTTTGACGGCACCCCGCAAATAATAGTCCAACGGTGTCAAATCGCAGCTCCGAGGTGGCCAAACGACATCAGCTCTGCGGCTGATAATGCGATCTTCAAAAACAGGACCCAAGACATCGAGTGTAGCTTCGGCTGTGTGGCACGTAGCACCGTCCTGTTGAAACCAAATGTTGCCATATTCGTTCAGCGGAACCATATTCGTTCAGCAGAAGGATAAAACTAATTATCTGTCAAATCAGACATGAGCTAAGTGTTACCATTCACGAAATAAGCACTAGTTGAAAAAAAACGTTGGATGGCGGATCCTTTATAAGACCAATTTTACTGATAAAAGTCTTTAGTAATCGGACAGCTTATACCTTTAAAATTATTAGTCTTATCGATAAAAAATGTATGGATGAACTATAGGCAGGATGTAGGCTTTAAGGTCCGCACAAAATTAGTCACCTCCTTTAACACAGTGAGCACTATGTGTTGTTGTATATAACGAATTTTATCAATATAATTTTTAAGGTTTCGAAAAACCCATATCTTCCAAACAAATAGTTTGATCCACAAAAATGTATAGATATGTTGTAGCCAAGGATGTAGGCTATAAATTCTGTACAAACTAAACAGCTATTTTTAACACTGTGGACGCTATATTTTTTATATAAGGCCAATTTTACCGATAAACTCTTTAGTCGTTGGAAAGCTTATATTTTCCAAGCCAATAGCCTGATCTACAAAAAACGTATGCCTGGAAATGCTGTAGGCTATAAGGTCTGTAAATATATGAGCTATTTTTAACACAGTGGGCGCAATATGTGGCTACCTAGTAAAAAATTTTCATGTTTTTTGAAGCAATAAGGCAATAAAGCGCATAATAATACGCTTCAAAAGAAGTGCTTATTGCAGAGCAGTGAACGTATATGAAAGAAACTTTACAAAAAAAAAAAACAAAAATGATTTTTCACTGCTGATATATACTTACAGTTTTAGTGCTGAAAATGGTGTCGACTTTCCGCGCTTCAAAAGCGCTTTTTGTATAAAAAATGTAGTGCTTCAAACCGAGAACTCGCCATACAAAAATCAGCAGCGATATCAGCACGTTTGTAAGCACTAATTTTATTCTCTCATAGTAAAAACCTGCTTTATTTGAAGCATTTTTTTACTGGTTATAAACGAAAAAATGAAAATCAGTAAACAATCTAATTTTTTTTTCAATGTTTAAAAGGCTATATTTTCCAAACCAGGTAACATAGTGATATATAATTTAGATTTTTAAATAAATTGATTTGTCCGCTTTGATGCTGCTCTTACATTTTTTTCAAATTTAATAATTTGTTTTAATTTTTCCGCCGCTAGATTTATCTTTTTTCGCTCTGTGCGTCAGAGAGATATCAGCATCAAAGAATTGAGAACAAATTGTTTTCCTTTAATAACTGAAATCGATTTTAATTATATGGTCACTTTTTAGGGCTTGAACAAAAAAATGTGTCGAATGCCACAAGCTCGGTTTATGTATGCATATCGTTTTCGGAAATTAATCGTAATTTTCGAGCGTTTTGAGCTTGAAATTAGCGGAAAGCTCCAAGGACGATCAGCAAGGTCAAGCGATTTTAATATATTTTTATTTTGGTATAAGGTAGTGTGTGATATCTTATAACAGCCTGTATTAATTTACATAAATAAATGAAAGATTGAGAGAACCTATCATTTAGAAGCGCATTTTATATAAATAGCATTACAAATGATTTCATTTGACTCTGACTTTGAATTAATGAAATTACATGATACTCTATTAAAAAAAAAAGAAACAATTGCAATTTGGCGCTATTTGATTTGTTTTTATTTACATTTATTAAGTGGTAAATGCCCTTTGTTTGCCTTTTTTATTGAACTTTTATGTGTTTCAGTTTTTGTTAATTTTTTCATTTGAATTTCTTTCTTTTTTTTGCAATCAATTGTTTGTTTAGGTTTAATTATCTATTGTTTGAATTGCGAACGCATTGCATGGCGACATTACAAATATTAAATGAATATGCGATACAATGAAATTTTTTGCTACACTTTTTGTTGCAACACAGTAAATGATCAAGGTAATAGAACTATTAAAACAAATGCCGTAAAACTTGTTATTGAACTTGAAATATTAAAATGCCGTTTTTTGTATTGAGCAATTTTACAGGAAGTTTTTTGACTCTTGAAAAAGGTATTAATTCATTAGTTTCATTGTTGTATCGCTTTGTGCAAAAAACTTAATAAAGTTATCTTATTTTTACTTAGAAGTAATTGAAAATCTTACATATAAAAATTGCAAACATTTTCGGAAATTGTTATCTACAGTTGGAACGCTGACTTACCTGTCAAATTTATATCTTGAGATAATTCTAAACATATACAAAAAAGAGATGCAGTTGAGCTTAAGTTTTTAATTTGGAATTTTTGTCCTTAAGGGCTTTGTTCCCATATATTGATGCCACAAAAAGAGAAGGAGCTGTCATAGGTTTTTGAAAATTGGTATGCGTGCATTGTATATCTTAGTAAAGACATATGTGGGTTTTTGGAAAAATGGGACAATTTTCAAATTCTTTTTACTTAAAAAATTCTTAAAATTTGTTTTTATATTCCTTAGTTTAATAAAGAATTCAAATGAAAACATTTACTGAATCAGATAAAGTTATTGTCCGAAAATGTCAGTAAAAGAATACAGAAAGATATTTTTTTTGTTTAAGACGGACCAGGATGAATCCAACAATACAAAGCCGCTGACGGTTTCCAGCTCTAAACGCAGACCGTTAAAAAAATTTTCACAAGCTCTTGGACTAAAAATGTTTGTTTGAAATAAAATTTAAAATTTTTTTCTGTACATATTTACGTTTTTTCGTAATCCAGGCTGAAGTGGAAAATTTATGCGGAAATCATTTAATTTAAAAATATTTTTTTTGATCGGTGATTTTTAAAATTTTATTAAATGGGGGATATTCGGAGCTATCAATAATATTAGTAATATTGCTTGTACAAACTTTATTAATTTTAGGACCCTGTTATGGGCTTGCCACTGTATACAATTTTTGCTTCTCACTGAACATACTTCGCAGTAAAAATACTTGTCACAAAGCGTTGCATTTAGAACTTTAGTCAATTTATGAAACAATTAAGTACTAAATACTCAATTTATTAATTGAACCCTTGTATGATAAATTGAGCTCAATTAAGGCCTTAATTGTGTACATTTTCTAAATTGCGCAATTAAGGCGTATATCTGAACTGGTTATGAAGTCCTTTACTTATTATTTAAAGTTAAAGATATATAAACGCACAGTGGTGCCAATTGAAAAAAGGGTAATAAATCTGTATCTTTGGAACTTCCGATCCGATTACAAAATGACGTCTGTAAAAATCATAGAAAAATACGTAAGCTTTAAGAATGTTGCAACTTGGACGAGCTACAGGGTGTCAAACATGACTACATCGGGCATGAAAAACCTTGTTGGCTACATAACTTACAAGTACTATCCGACTTAGTTAATAAATAGATAAAAAAGAACAGTTTATTTAATTAAGATATTTTTAGTATTTTCAAAAATATTTGGATTTTAATTTTGAAGTTTTAACTTTTGGCATTGCCAACATTTTTAGAAAAAAATTTTTAGTTACCTCAATTCATGTATTCGTGAAAAAGTATTAAAGTCAAGACTTTGAAATGAGAGCGAAAAGTTGGTAAATTTTGACAGAAAAAGAGCTTAATTGTTGGAAGTTTTTCTCAAAAAAATCTTTGCGATGAGAATAAGAAAAAAAAACTGTAATTTAATTCTTTTTTATTTTGTTTATTTATTTAAACTATTATTCTAATATAATAAAATTTTATCTGCAATAAGCTTTAAACAAATCAGCAAGATCAGTACGCTGGTATTAGTTTTGAAAATATCTCAAAATAAAGATTTGCTCTATATGAGAGTCGCCATACCCACTTGTTAAATTCTGACACAATACACAATATCAACAGAGTTATCCCTACAAAATTTCAAAGCTCTCCCTATATTAGTTTTCAAGATATCTAAAAAAATATTTTCTCTTTATGTCTATCTAATGCGGACTTTTTTTTTACTCACACAAAATTTTAAGTTTCTTGCTACTCTAGCTCCCAAGTTACTAAGAAAAATTATATGGGAGGTGCCATGCCCATTCATTTTATTTTTACTATTTTCCTTAGAACAATTTGTAATATAAATGGAGCAACTGCTACAAAAACTAAGGTGTTTTACCACATTACTTCCCAAGATATTTCAAAATAAATATTTGCTATATATGGGAGGTGTCACGCTCACTTGCACACTCCTTAACGCTATCATTTTAGCAACATGATAAAAAGAGTTACTCGCACAAAATTTCAAGTCTCTAGTTACATTATGGCCAGTTTTTGACTCAGCAATTAAATATTTATTTAGTTGATTTTCATATAAATTTAAATTGTAATTAAACACAACTTCTGTTTTTCAGTCGTATTTAGTTGTTCTTATTTAATTGTGACAAAAATATGGTAGCACCATCAACTATTATAAATTTCCCATAAATTTCCTAAAAAAGCAGCTGTTCAATATAAAGCTTGGAGAGAAACGCCACAGATAGTTCATTTCTTGGCTGCTTCTTCCGTTTATCCATATAGGGTGTTGCTAATAATATTGCAAGCTCATGTAGGAAACACTTTCGTTTCGTGTGTTTTCGAGTTTGCATCCAATTGGGATTGATTTCGTTATATATAATATAAGAATTTTATGCAGAAATATCAATTATATTGGAAAATACAGCCATAGTCCAGCGATTATTTTTACGTTTGCAACTATAGCAACTCAACATTTTGTCAACCGTATCAACTCCCCTTTTCGTTGAGTTGTAAAAAGATATTATTTCGGGCAGCTTTTTAGAATCATCCGCAACATTAGGTTTGTGATGCATTGTGCTCATAACAATCATTATTTCAAATGCAGTATCAGCAAAATCATTTTAAATGCAGTATGTATCAAAAATAATAAATAGCTAGAATTATGTATTTTTTGAATTTCTCTTGGCCCGTTTGGATATTTTTATTTTTATTGTTGTTTGAAATAACGGTAAGAACAATGTTGACAAAGTCTCAATACATGTGGCATCCAAAATTTTTATAAATATAGTTATGTTGACGCAAAAAACGATATGTATCATTTTTGATACAAAGCTCGATTAACGGCTATAAGGGAAGTGCCACCCACAACCACATGAAATATTTAAAAAATATATATCCTATTGTTCCTTGCAGACCATCAGCGATATACTGTGAAAATTTCAGCAAGATTGGTTCACTGGCATCAATAGTTTTCAAACATGCAAAGAGACAAACATACAAACTTTTATATATATAGATAAAATATTTATTAAATTCATTATTCGCGATATTCTCCCAATTTTATTTAAAATAAAGATTTATTTATGCAATGCATATAGACATTGTCCATATGAAATGCATATAAACATTGCTTAACCCTCAACAAATAAATCTTTGTTTTATATAGATAGAACATATAAATTTTGGTTATGCTATTACCGGAGATATTTACGAAAGAGAGAACAAAGTCGAGGACAAAAACCAAAATTTTAAAATTCAAAAATGCAAAATATCTTCGAAAATACTAAAGATTTGGTAAGGAAATAACCTGTATATTCTTTATCTATTTATAAATTTTACAAGAATTTTAAATAATATTTGTAAAAGTTCTGAGACCAATAAGTTTTCTTATGCCCGACGCAGTCAACTTTGAAAGCTTGCAGCTCACCGTATGTTTCATCAAAGTGGTACAAATTTCAACATTCTTAAAGCTTAGGCCATCCTCTATGATTTTTACAAATATCGTTTTGTAATCGAAACGCAAGTTTCAAACATACTGATTTATTAACCTTTTTCCAGAATTTGAGGCACTGTGCAACGTTAAAAACAACAAAGAAGAGTAACATTTATATTAGTAAAATGGCATATTTTAAATTTTTTTCTATTTTGACTTGAAAATGAGATATTTTATCGCGGTAAAAATATTGTAAAACGACAATAATTCCAAAAGTCTTTGTTTTATATTCTACATCGATTACACCACCATAAAAATTTTCAAAAAATTTTTCATTTACAGATATAAAATTAAGGGAAAAGTTTCAGATACATAGTTATTTACAAACAGAAAGATGCATATAAATGTCGATAGGTAATTACTTATTATTTTCCCTGAAGAAAGCCAGGGGCCAAGTGTCTCCAAGTCACCACTTTTGTCGACAAGTTTGGCGACTTTTTGGTGACGTTGTCAACGAATCGTCTACACTTTTTATTTTAGCTTTAATGAGAAGAGAAGTTTTTAACAGCTAGAAAACGATTTTTTATGGTCTCATTTTGATGTGTTGAAAATATATGCGGCTGAACGGAAAACTAAAAAATTTTCATAAAAAATCTAATTTATTTGTCTTAGCTGGTAAAAAGTTTCATATGTGTTGACTATAATCATTAAAATGCAATAGTGAATCTCTGGTACCAGTGTCTCCATATGGTCCCATAAGAACCACCTAGTCTATAGTAAGTCAACAGTTCCGAGGTAAGTAGTAGAATCTCAATGACAAGCACATGTCAAATGTCTATAGCACAGAACATTGTTTGGGTACAATTACGGCCAAATTTTAACTTGGATTTGCAAAGTCATTTATGTTTAAATTCGTTTTAAATACAAAATTCTGTTTTGCATTACACACTTAAATTAAAATTAATTCACCAATCTTGGACATTTAAATTCGATTTAAGTTTTATAAATTACCATATGATTTTTACTCCTTGTTCTTTTTGTACAAACAAAAAATTTGTGACCGCTGACAAATCAACAGTTGTTGGCGTGAAATTTGGGGTTTCTTTGTCTATATTTCGCTTTCTATCATTTTCTAAACTGTTTTTTATTCTTTTAAAGCATTGCAGCAACCCTTCATTATTATTATTTCCTAAATGTAGAAAAATATATTTTTTGGAATTTTTCTTTGTTTATTTTGAACAGCTGCTTATTTGGGACATTTATGGGAAATTTATGGCGTTTTCTATTCTACAAAAAAATTTTACATTTTTTTACTTTTTATTCAAAAATTGCAATTTAACATTTCTTTAAAGAAAAAAATTCCCTTCGTAAGGGATGATACAATAATTTCTAATAAATTCACTTCTTCGAAACATGATTATATTGCAAATTTTCATTAAAAAGGGTAAATAGTGCAACACACTTTTGTAGAAAAGAAATTATATTTTATTACAATTATTTTTGCCACAATTAAATACAAATAACTAAATACGACTGAAAAACGGAATTTGTATTTAATTACAATTTAAATTTATATGAAAATTAGCAAAATAAATATTTAATTACTCAAGTCAAAAACTGGCGGTTAGTCAGTAGTACTGGTGACAAAACCAATAGTGAATCAGTACAATTTTACTATCGGCATTTCCTGAAGGGTTGTTATTTCCAAAAAAAAAAAACTTTCTGTTCCAAAGGATTTCGAAGTCTGGTACTTGTAGTAACTGTCATCCTTAATTAAACACTCGTATGTTTGTGATTATTCCGTATTAATTTTAAGAAATTATTACAAACACATTATTTAAGTATGAATATCCACAATTACTTACACCCAATATGGATTTGTCTAATTTATATATACCTGCTAATAAATTACAATTAAATGCCTCATAAAAGTCGGTTTGCTGATTTACTATTTGTTTAGTTGAATTTAATTGACTATAAGTGCTGCAACTGCACTGCTGCTACCAGAACAAGATTATTCGTATCTGATTTACTGTTGAGGGAACAAAGCTTTTTTCATTGTTTGTGTACAAATATAATCTATTTAATTTTTGTATAAAAATATCTAGTTTTTACATACGTATGTCCTCATATGATTGCTTTGATGGCTTATTTGATACTTGATCTAGTTTAAGTTTTGGCTTTGTTTATTAAAAACATTAATTCCTAAAAGAAAGAAACACACAACTGGAACACTTAGTCGGGTCAGTAAAAGTTTTGTTCACAAAAAGTTTGATTGATTTTTATTTGCATAAATATGTAATTATCTTTCTTATTTGGCATATAGATTACTTGCACTTTTTTTTAGCAATAAAGCGTAAAAAGTTTAGGGTTGATTTAATACACAAATTATTAAGGAAAGTACGGCTATCTGGTTTAGATGATATGAGAAGGCTTATTATTAGATAATTGTTATTCTTAGTTGAATATACTAACAATAAATTATAGAAATGATAATAATAAATAGAGAAAAAGCGATTTTAAGGCTTTCTTGGGTTTTCACGATCGCACATAACATATGAACTAATATGTTTGTCTGATTTATTTTTGGAAGCTTATAACTCTGTACAAAATGAAAACAAATTACGCGGTTCTGTAAACCGATTCTGGTAGAGAAGACAATATACATGTGTCGGCGTTTTGCTAGATCACATCGGAATTTTATTTTAGGGGGGGTTAAAATTTCCCCCTTTTGGTTTGATCGTGCAGCTTATCGGTACATATGAAACTATGTGTTCTTTACATCTGAGGTGTAGGCTATTTTCAGCAACTTTGTAGAAAATAAGAGGGCAAATATTTTTGTGGAGCATATTAACCCTGTAACTCCCCAACATAACGGCCATTTTTGGCTCTTTTCTAACAAATCGTAAAAACACCCCTAAAGAGGGTGAGTGCAGGAATAAAATGTTCTACAAAAATGTTGCCAGTTAAATTTTACTATAGATCTTTAAAGACAACCAAGCTCTATACTCAACTTGTACACTGAAAATGATTGAAAACTTAAACTATGTTTAAGGGTTAACTTCATACTTATTCACAATTAGTACTAAACATAGAAAATCTTGTAAGTCTTACGTTTAAGGTAAAATATGTGTTCAGCACTTTTATGTAAAACACCACGAGAAAAATTTTGCTGGAACATTTTAGCCCTCTAACTTTTCGCTTTATGGGCCTTTTTGTACATTTCTGAAAAAATTAGCAAAATACTCCCATTCAGCAGCGATAAATGGGGGTGGTAAAATGTTCTACAAAAATATTTGCATTAAAATTGTACTATAGATCTTTAAGGAGACCAAAGCTCCAGACTTAGCTCGGACGCTAGATATCATTCAAAACTTAAAATATGTTTAAGGGCTAATTTCTTACTTATGAACAATTCGTACTCGGCATAGAAAATCTTGTAAGCCTTGCGTTTAAGGTATAAGATGTAATCAGCTTTTTTATGTAAAAGACCACGAGGAACATTTTTGTTGAAGATTTGTTCCCGCTATATTGCAGCTGAAGGGGAGGTTTTTGCCCCTTTTTTAAGAAATATATAAAAACACCCATTCAACTAAGAATTAGAGGGTTAAAAGGTTCCAGAAAAATGTTTGCCCTAATATTTTCTACTGTTGCTGAACATACCTTACTTCTTCGATGTATAGACCACATAGTTTCATGTACCGATATGCTGAACAATCAGCTAAAGGGGGGGAGGATAAGTTTTAACACCGCCTAAAGCAAAATTCCGATATTTTTTCTTTGGTCTCCTCTACCAGAATCAGTTTACAGAACCCCGTAATTCTGAAAAAAGTTCGAAATTATTGTATATTTATGCAAAGTTATTAATTAGTTTTGCTTAAGTTCATTTTTAATTTAATCTTTCGATCAAATTATTTTTTATTTAAGAAAGAAATTCTAAAGTATGTAAATATTGAACATTCAAAGAAAAAATTGGCTGTACGGAAGGTTGAACTGACAGCTGTTTCGTGTCCACCAAGTCTACTCATCAGAGTCCTTTACCCACACTACCACTGGCAGTGGCCACAACACTGTAGCGAAAATCCTACTAATATTAGTAAGCTCAATTAACACACTGTCGCCATCTTGTGGCGAGTCGCACCTTATTGAACTTTGTCTAAATGTTCGGAACTTCACTAACTGTCTTTTCTTAGCATGTTCAACTATTTTAAGCTTTTTCCATTTCAGTCTTACCAGCGTGGAATATCGTCGATATTCTCAATGCTGGGATTTTATTGAATGTTTATTTTGCCCAAGTTTTTTTGAACAGTACACAGTCATGTTTTAGCTAAGTGCCTTTAGAGTTTTAATAATTGAGTTATGAATTTTTAGTCGAACTGTATGGTTTTTATGCAAAGTTATTAAATTAGTTTGGCTTAAGTTCAGTGTGGAATATCGACGATATTCCACGCTGGTAAGACTGAAATGGAAAAAGCTTAAAGTAGTTGAAAATGCTAAGAAAAGACAGTTAGTGAAGTTCCGAACATTTAGACAAAGTTCAATAAGGTGCGACTCGCCACAAGATGGCGACAGTGTGTTAATTTAGCTTACTAATATTAGTAGGATTTTCGCTACAGTGTTGTTGCTACTGCCAGTGGTAGTGTGGGTAAAGGACTCTGATGAGTAGAATTGGTGGTCACGAAACAGCTGTCAGTTCAACCTTCCGTACAGCCAAATTTTTCTTTGAATGTTCAATATTTACATGCTTTAGAATTTCTTTCTTAAATAAAAAATAATTTGATCGAAAGATTAAATTAAAAATGAACTTAAGCCAAACTAATTTAATAACTTTGCATAAAAACCATACAGTTCGACTAAAAATTCATAACTCAATTATTATTGTATATTGTAATTAAATATTAGCAAACGGTTTTGCGTGGTTATATGACCGTGTAGAGTGGACCGATTGCAATAATATTGGTAATAGATCTGTATCTTTTGAGCTAACACACGATACAAAAATATGGCAAGTAGGTCATTGTTGGAACTTTCAGAGAATTTTTATTCTAAAGGGCTAAAAATTTTGGTGTCACGCGTGACAAAAAGTGGACTTTCCTGTGGAAATACCTATCTGTATGTGGTTTAATAGATATGAGGGAATTAAAATGCCTTTATAAAAATAGGCTTAGAAACTTATACTAAACCCAGTTAATAGTTTGTATTCGACATGAATCATTTTAATTTTTCTACGCCTTTATACAACTAGAAATCCATTGGATAACAATAAAAGTATTTATAAGGCAAAATGAAAAATAAAATCCAATTATTACTATTACGCTTATTTTATTCTTTTGTGATTTTTAAAAGTATTATCATTTATAAAGTCTCAAATGGTTTTTGAAAGTCTTTTCATAACATAAGAGGTATGAAACTGTTCAAAGTTGTGGTTGAAGTCTACCGATGATTTGGTAAAGCGCTAATGAAATGCATATAGACAATGCTTAACTATCAGCAAATAAACTTAATTTTTTATTTTTAATATTTAAAAAGTATAGAGTTAAAAAAATTACTATATTTGACATTTTAAATCGATTAAAGCATGCGCGACATATCCAGCATTGGACCGAAATAGTGAATTTCTCTACGAAATTCTAAATTCATCGCTTAAGAAAAAAACACTAACATCGAATTTTTCAATTTTCTTTACAAATTATATTAGTTAGATGTATTTAATATAATTAATCTAGCTTTTAATTGTTAGCCGCCCACTCAAAAAAGTAGCCAGGGGAGGAGATTTTCTAAAAATAGTAAAATTTTTAGAAGCATTTTATTTACCTGCATGAAAATAGTACTAAACTTTATTTTTAACCGACATCAAAAAAGAAAGAGATTATCAATTCGTGTGCATTTTTTTATGTTTGCACAGGCATAACTCTGTCATTTGTCAACCGATTTTCCATATTATTGTTTGGTTTAAAAGGGTTTGCCTGAAGTTTGGTCCCGTAATTTTTTTTTCGAAAATCGGAGAGGGGA
Source organism: Panzeria rudis (assembly GCA_956483635.1). Classification (NCBI taxonomy): domain Eukaryota; kingdom Metazoa; phylum Arthropoda; class Insecta; order Diptera; family Tachinidae; genus Panzeria; species Panzeria rudis. The sequence continues at coordinate 40,636,442 of OY101450.1, forward strand.
ATTTCCTCCCTCATGCATAAATCTGTCATTTGTCAACCGGTTTTCAAAATTATTATTTTTTTTTTGTTAGAAAGAGTTTGCCTGCAGTTTGATTCCATATTTTTTTTTTCCAAAATCGTTGGTGAAATTTGCTACCCCATTTGCATAAATCTGTCATTTGTGAACCGATTTTCAACGTTGTTTTTTTGTTTGCAAGTGTTTGCCTGAAGGTTGGTCCCCTAAATTTTGTTCGAAAATTTGTGGGGAATGGGATTTTAATATTAACAATTTAGATAATTTTTTAGATTTTATCTATAACTTGATTTTCATGAAATAAATCTTACTTTATATCTAGTATATGTAACTTTATGATCAAATAATAAAAATAATAACATTATTTCGAACGTATTTCTTGTAAAAAGCAAATTGATTATTAGACTAATGTTTGTAAGGCTTAATTCGGAAAGAATTGGGCATGATTAATATTCCAAGGAACAACGGATAAATTTACATCAACTTAATTTTTCAACGTACACAGCAGAACAGAGTAACGCCACTTTCGGAAGCCGCTATACTTTCATCGTCAGTGCTCACGTGTATTTTGCTTATCACCACTTTTCAGCTGGCTCCTTACCAGTTAATTTTTCCCTTGTTTCTTGGAATATTAATCATGCCCAATTCTTTCTGAATTAAACGTTAGGAACGTTAGTCTAATAATCAATTTGGAAAAATAATAACATTATGCCATTTTCGACTTTTTATGAATTTAAAAAATATTAAAGTTTTTCAAATTTGCATAAAAAAATATTTTTCATCATTGCGGTCTGACTAATAACGAAACCATTGAGTATATAAACAATGTTAGATCGGCTTAAAGGTAATTTTATTTCAAGTCTTAAGTGATTTTTGCTTTCCAAGTTACGATACAATCAGGGGAGCAGAGCAGCCTCTTCAAAAATCCAAAATTTAGCAAAAAACTAAAAAAAATTATTCATGGAATTTAAAAAATATAGTGGAAATCTTAGACATTTTTCTTCTTACATAGTGTTTTTATGCTTGCTGCTTTCCCCTTGTCCCCTTGTAAAACCTATGCTTCTTTATGTTATGTATGAACATTTTTTAAATATTCTGTAAAAAAATCAGCCTTAAATGTAAAACAAATTTATTGCATTAATAAAACCAAGGTGTTATTAACTTAAAAAATTCAAAAGAGTATTAAAATTTTCCAGAATTTACTTATGCTTCAAGATTTTAAAGCGAATAGTTTTATCAATAAAAAATTAATTGTTAATTAAGTTTGATTTTAATTTTATTTCTCTCTACATGAAAAATTCACAACAACTGCATTTGTAGTTACTAATCCAATTTGATTAGATTCAGCCATGCAGGGTTAAAGCAAAAAATATAATAAAAAACAAAAAATAGATAAAAAGCAACAGTAACAACAAAATCGAATTGATTTTGTGTCAGTAGATATAAATGAATGTCATGTAGGAATATCCCTGTGAAAATTCTTGAACAAATTGCTCACTTATTTTCAACACACACACACGCATACGTTTAATTGTATTTTTTCTTTCTTTCATTTATATTGTCTTCACTTTTGATTTACAGGTGCATTTTTAATACCATTCATGGTGATGTTGGTGCTAGAAGGTATACCATTGTTTCTAATTGAACTGGGCATGGGACAGCGCATGCGTCTGGGTGCTTTAGGCGTTTGGAATACCATACACCCCTGGCTGGGTGGTATTGGTATCTCGTCGTGTATAGTTACGTTGTTTGTGGCACTATACTACAATGTGATTATAACGTGGGTGTTCTTTTATTTATTTAATAGTTTCCGGGTAAGTAGAAGACAAAAAAGCGTCCAACTAACAAGTTGTATTTTTCATATGTACACTGTTTATGTAAATGAAATTATATTATTATTATCATTATTATTATTTTCTAGTATCCTCTGCCCTGGGCGTCTTGTCCTACCAATGGTACGGGTGCAGTGGTGGAGGAGTGTGCACGGTCGTCAGAGACTTCATACTTTTGGTATCGCACAACATTAGATGCAGCTCCGTCTATGGATGAACCTGGTGGTCTCAAGTGGTGGATTGTTCTCTGTTTGTTGCTCTCCTGGACAATTGTGTTCTTTATTGTGATGAAGGGTATTCAGAGTTCGGGTAAAGTGGTGTATTTTACTTCGCTCTTTCCCTACATTGTCCTGACAATCTTCTTTATTCGTGGCATAACCTTACGCGGTGCCAGTGCGGGTCTAATGCACATGTACACACCGAAAGTCGAAAAACTAGCGGAGCCCACAGTGTGGTTGGATGCCGCTACGCAAGTCTTTTACTCTTTTGGTTTAGCCTTTGGCTCCTTGATTGCTTTTGGCAGCTATAATACGCCCAAGAATAATTGCGTGCGCGATGTTTTGTTAGTATCCGTTTGTAATGCCATAACCGCCATTTATGCTAGCGTGGTTATTTTTGCTATTTTGGGCTTTAAGGCAACCGTCAATATGGATCATTGCATTGAAGTGTAAGTAGAAATCTAACAAATTCAGTGGTACAAAGAAAATATTCAAGATCATTATTAAATTTCAATTAACAATTGTATGAGAATTGATGTTTTTTTAGCGTGAATCATTAACGGCTAGACCAACATTGCAACAGACAAATTAGGCGGACGGACGAATGGGGGTTTGCACCAACGACGACTGTGTTCTATCAATGAGGTGCTTTTGTGCTTAAGTGGCCACAATTAATTTGAACGATCATTTAGGTCAGAGTTTCCCAAACTTTTCAATGTCTTGGATTTTTTTGTGGAGTCCCTCTTCCCTCCGCTTAATCAATATTAATTTTATTGCTATTTCAAATAACACAGTATTTCGTTAAATTTATACACTTATCAGCTCGCCATTTGACGATTAGGTATGCCAATTTTTACGATCTTTGAAACTAATTGATAAACTTGAAAATTTTTTAATAGACGAATTCAATACTAAATTTTAAAAATTAATCTTTTCAATGGTATACCTCGCAGTGAAGGAACTATTTTGGGTAGGGTACTGTACTATGAAGTTCCGAGGTGTACGACAGTCCCGCATCTCTTTATCTAATTCAAGAACGTCTCTATCGTCTTGTGATTCATGGAATATTATGCACGGCGAGACGGGAAGATATAATCCAGAAATCACAAATTATACTACAGAAATCACAAAAGTATTGTGGGACTTACATTTTCTTTTATCAAAACGTTTTCAGGAATATGGTCCAGTAATCCTTTCATCTCAGAAAAAACAAACCTCAACTGCAGCACAGTGGCTTCAATTGGAAAAAAGAGTAATAAATCTGTATCTTTGATCTGATTACAAAATGATGTGTGTAAAAATCATAGAGTATGATCTAAGCTTTAAGAATGCTGTAGCTAGGACAACCCTGTTGAAACACACGGTGAGCTAGAGGGTGTCCAAATTGACTACTTTGGACATGAAAAACTTTGTTGGTCGCATAAATTTTACAAATATTATCTGATTTTAGTAAATTCAAACTTTGTCTATTTATTAGCCTTACAACAAGTTTTATTTCATTAAAGTCGCAGAATATTTGCAATAGTTATGAGGCCAAAAAAGGTTTTTCCAAGTAGTCCAAGTTTCAACTTTGTTAATGATTTTTGGATAAATCATTTTGTATTCGGATCTCAAGTTTCAAAGATAAAGATTTATTACCATTTTTTCCAATTGGAACGACTGTGTGCCTCTCACCTCTCAGCGAGATGGTTAAGCAGTTCGATATTAGGCTCATTTACACAGGGGCATATGTGAATTTCTCACGTAGTACAGCCTTACGGAATCCATTAAACTTGAAAGGCAGCACCAATCGGTTTTAAATTCTGACTTGGGTGCGTGACTGAAGGCTGAAGTGTAGTAAAATAGTTTTGTGAAGGCGTTTAGTATTCATTGACTGTCCAGCAGACCGGGTCGGTCCCCATACAAACAGAAAAAGTTGTGACCCTAGAATGAAAGATAGTCTATAACGTTTTTAAAACAGGAAGAAAAATTTTTGCTTTTTATATATAGAGTCGCCATTTAAAGTCCGATCTCATCATATTGCAATTGTTGCTTATGGATTGACTGTGGCTTAATTTTTTCCTCGGGTGGCATCAGGCGCCACTTATTCCATCTCGGATCCTTCTCTCCTAATATCCAATTTCTTGCACGTGACAAGCAATCCCTTCCTAAACTTTGTATATCTAGAATTTAATATAACCACTTGAATGCCACGCCCAAAAATTAAGCCTCATTTTTCTTTTCACATAAAAATTACTTTACACTAGGCCGAGGTGGCATAAATGGGGTCCAGAATTTGATGTCGGATTAAGAAGCTAGCAGAGAAAAAATTAAGCCACGTTTTAGCCATAACCAGCGGTATACGATATGATGAGATGGGACTTTAAATGGTGGCGCTATATGTACAAAATTAAAAGTGCTATATTTTGGGGCGTAGCAAAATATAATTTTACTGTTTTGAAAATGTCGTTGACATATCTTTCACTCTAGGGGGTGACTGGTGCAACTTTTTTTCGACCCACCTTACTGTCCAGTATTTGCCAATTCAAGTAAAAGACTTAGTGTGCTGTCTTAAATTAGATCCACAGCCGCTATACCCCATTTACAGCTCAGAGAACTACAGTTAATTTATTTTACTGACCTGGATACTTTGCTGATGATCATGGAGTACAAAGGGATTTATATAGAGCATTTTGGGAATCACGGTCTTAAGGAAATGAATCAATTAAAATTGGTGCATACATGTGCAACTATTGAATGTAAAACGGCTTAAAAACCAATTACTTATCATAAATGTGACAAGAATGATTGACGATGATTAATGGTTAATTAAATATTAATTATTGCAATATAGGAGAAGATTTCAAAAAAAAATTATGAAAATATTTTAGACTTTATATGAAACAGTTTCTTTTAAGTTATCATTTGGATCGAATATTTTCAGCCGAAAAAATTGTTTTTAGTTCGGTCTTCGATTCTTTTAATTTAGGGATATATGCCACTTTCTACCTTCTATAACAAACTCAAGGATACATATTCAATTTGAATTCCAATATATGTATCTGGGGCAATAAGGCAAAAGTGTTTAAGTTATATTTTATCGGATTTTAGAAGATCACTTTTAAATGTTCGAGTGGATTTTTAGAAATTTATTCATATTGCACTTAAAGCTGACAATTCAACTCAAGATAATCAACAATACATTACACTATAAGTTACTGAAAAGTCGTAAAAAATAAACGAAACTTTGCCCAGAGGCACCTTTGAATATGGAGAGTACAATAGTGATATTAACTCAAAATTAGCTTTTCTCGACTTAAGCACTTATTCCTTATTGTCTCAGAATATAAGCACCATACATGAATAAATAATAATATTCATAAATCTAATGTTGCTTTACGATTCGAGAGCTTTATCGCAAATATCTTTTATCGCATTCAATAGTATTTATTACAATTTGGTTTTTATGGCCTTTTTCAAATTAAGCGTCCAATTATTTGTGATCATTAATTGGCTCTGCTGAGTGAACGTTTTTAAGACGTAATTTTTTTTTACACTCTACTAACTATTTGCAACAAAAATAATAATTTTTAATTATTTTATTTATAAATATGTCATGATTGAAATTATTTATTGACATAAATGAAGGTGATTTCCAGTAAATTATATTAAACAGTCTTCCTGATCAATAATAAATAGCACACAAGAGAGAATGAAATCAGAAATAAATGGAGAAAAAAGCATTTTGTGCAATTCATTAAAAATATTTGTATATAAATAGATTTGTACTCATATATATTATAAACAATAAAGAAATTTGATTTGTATTAGTTTGTACAAATTGATACTTGATTTTACTAGATTGAGCTTGTTTAACATTGAAAGCTTTTAGCGTAACAGCCAGAGAGAACAGGTGAAAAAATAGAGAGAGAAGTAAAGTGACGATTTGATAATAGTTGAGCAGCAAGCGTTGTCAACTCAGTACTTTTCGCACCGTTTATAGTGCTTTTTAAACTTTTCGACGCGAAAAATTTTAGAGTTAGTGGTCGGTGCTTTTTAGGGTTCCGATACACCAAAAGTGTAAAGGAACCCTATTGTTTTCGCTACGCTGTCCGTCCGTCTGTCTGTCACAGGCTGTTTTCTCGGGAACCGTAAGAGCTACGGACCTGAAATTTTCACAGGATATGTAGAGCTTTTGCTGCTACAACAACAAATATATGAGAGTTAAAAATTAAAGGGTGTTCTAAAGCGAGCAACGAAAAATGTTGAAATACTAATGTAATGTTTTCTCGGGAACCGTAAGAGCTACGGACCTTTCACAGAATATGTAAAACTTTTACTGCTACAACAATAAATATATGACAGCTCAAAATTAAAGGGTGTTCTAAGGCAAGCAACGAAAAATGTTGAAATACTAATTTAATATACAGACACTTATATATAGACACTTTAAATTTTCAAAGTAAGTGCTAATTGGTGTAGTCTGTGGAATAGACTACACCAATTAACACCGATATTTAAAACAATAAAAATTAAACGGTATTCTATCAGTTAATGTAACCTTGACTATGTAATTTAGACAATATGCTGTATCTTGGAAACGGTAAGATGTAAAATCTTGAAATTTAAAAACTAAAAAAATCCAAAATTAAAAAAATTTCAAAACGAAAAAAAGGCTAAAATGAAAAAAGCGCTTAAAGGAAAAAAACGCCAAAATTAAAGAAATCGCTAAAACGCAATATATCACCAAAACTAAAAAGATCGCCAAAAACTAAAAAAACGTCAAAAATCGAAAAAGTCTTTAAAACGAAAAATCGCTAAAACTAAATATATCATCAAAAAATGAAAAAATCGCCAAAAAATGAAAAAATCACAAAAACGAAAAAAAACGCTAAAACCAAAAAAACGCCAAAACTAAAAAAACGCAAAAAACCAAAAAAAAATCGCAAAAACGAAAAAAGTGTCAAAACAAAAAAAAAAATGCTAAAACTAAATAACCACAAAAATCGAAAAAATCCCCAAAAACGAAAAAAGCGCCAAAGCTGAAAAAATCGCCACAAATAAAATAAATCGCTAAAACTAAAAATATCGCCAGAAAGTGAAAACGTTAAATAAATGCCATAACCAAAAAATCGCCAAAACTAAACAAATCGGCAAAAAACAAAAAAAAAATTGCAAAAAACAAAAAATCGCCAGAAAATTATTTTAAAAAAATCACAAAAAGCGCCAAAATAAAAAAACCCAAAAAAACAACGAAAAATACTTAAAAAAATAAAAAACTAAAATTAAACAAGAAGCACAACGAAAAAACTGCCAAAATGACAAACGGGGCAAAAACAAAAAGGGATATACATATGTGTATTCGTACGGAACCCTTCGTGTGCGAGCCAAAGTCGCACTTTACTTAATTTATTTAGTTTCATTTTTAGTGCCATAACGAATTTTTGTTTTAACGATATATGGCAAGGACTTGAGTCCTTCGAGCTTAAATCAAAACTTTAGTCTGATTATATTTTATCATTTAAAATATGTGTGCCAAATTTTCTCACTTTATGATAACTCCTACTTTTGGCCACTCGTTATATGAAAACACTACACTGTGCGACGTTCTCTCTCATTGCATATGAAAGTTAATCTTAGTTGCAGACGCTATGTTAAGGAAGTATTTTGGTGCATAGCTAAAAAGATTAAAATATCGGGGTTTTTCGACTTTCCGAACCACCCAACATATTGTCTACATTTAAGTTTTGACGGAATAATATTCTTTGCCAAAGTCCTTTCTGCAATGCATACAGCTTGTATAGATTTGTTTCTTATTTAATTTATAATCATATCAAACTAACTATGCCCGTAAGGCTATAATAAATGGGTAACTAGGTACGTTTAAGATAAACATGGGGAACAAATCTTATATATACATATTGTTAATGATTTCCTTCGCTTTCTTTTCAAAACGACTGATATTACCAAAACTTACTGAAGCATCATTTATATTTCATTTGCTGTCTTCTGTAAAAAAAAAATCAACATCTTTTAATAGTTTTTGATTTTTTCAGAAATAAAGACATTTTATTTAAGCATAGTTTGTTGCCTTCCAACAATGTAACAGATGATGTTTATGAAAAAGCCATGGAAAAAGTTTCCGTGAACGAAACAAAAGAATGGGAACTGGGAGAATGCAGTTTAGCACATGAATTAGACAATGTAAATACAATTTGAAACAATTAAAAGATAAAGGACACAGATTAAATGTTCCTTTTGTATTTCTTATATATTCCTAAGGCTGCCGAAGGTACAGGATTGGCCTTTATTGTTTTCACACAAGCTATTGTGGAATTACCGGGTGCACCATTTTGGGCTGTTTTATTTTTCACCATGTTACTGTCTCTGGGCTTGGGTTCACAGATTGGAATACTTGAGGGCATGCTGTGCACATTGTTTGACATCGACATCATTAAGCGGGTTAAGAAACAACATGTTACTGGAGTGGTGTGTCTTTTCTGCTTCATTGTCGGTTTCATCTTCTGTACAGGTGCTGGCGAGTATTGGCTGAAGATGTTTGACTCCTTTGCCGGTACAATTGGTCTGGTAGTGATTGCTTTGATGGAAATGATTGCCGTTGTTTATATCTATGGCCATGAAAGGTGTGTGCACAATATTTATTGATTATGTAGAGGAACAAAAAAAAATTAAATTTTTCATTTAAAGATTTACTGAAGACATCTATCAAATGACTGGCTACCGGCCTGGCATCTATTGGCAATTAACTTGGCGCTATTTTGGACCCATTATTATGGTATGCATTCTTGTTTCTTCGGTGGTCTTTATGATTATCAAGAATCCCACTTATGGAGCATGGGATGGCGATTTGGTAACTAGATTATTTAATCAATTTATACGAATAACTTTAATTATTTGGTGCTTTCTTGAAGGGCAAGGTCGTGCCTAAGGACTACCCAACATGGGTTATGGCCATTGCCTTATCTATGATATTAGCTGGCGTTCTGCCAATGCCGATAGTGTTCCTAATGCGAAGCTTCCAATGTCTTAAGGTTGATTTGGATATTCACCAAGGCTCAATTCGAAGAAATGAAACAACCGCTTCCACTAAGGAAATGATTGATAACGATGATGATGTAAGTAGTACAGCAGTGAATGATGATTGCACTTATTTTCCAACAAAATCCGAATCACATAAATTTTTATTACGTAACACGTATTTACTTATACTCAGGTATTTATTTTACTAAAATATTTTATGTATAAAAAATGAACCCATCTTTTGAACATAGAATGGGCTCAAAATCAGCAACTGATTGATGAACATTCAAAGTTGATCTTATGTATTTATGTAACTAATATGTATGTAAATTATGTATGTATTAAATCTTATGTTGTGTTGACAATTATAGCAAAATTTAATATTCTATATACAAATAAGTATTTGCCACACAATTCCATTTTATATTCACTTTAATGTTTCGTCTCATTTTCGTTTTGTTTCTTAATAAATGCTTACGTTGCCCCGTATTTGGTTTGAATTTTAACAAAAACTCATTTAACAAAATCAAATTATAATAACATTCAGATTGTGAGTCCGGATATGCCACCACAAGATTCATTAGCGGCGACACGTTTTACAATTGGAGACTTTGAAGTAAGTTGTAGATAGAAAGCTTTTTTTTCTTTTGCTGAATTCATATTAAATAATTTATTTTTACAATACGATTTTTAAACCACTTTTATGCCATGATTATCTAGCAAAACTTATTTTATTGCTAAAAATAGTCATATGACTACATGTATAATATAAGGTCGGATCGATCTTGATATTCTGTGCAAAATCTATAAAATATATATCTAGGCTTATTATTTATTTATTCACTGAACAAAAATCCTTGTCATAGCGCTTATCGTAAATGTGGCACTAGTCTGCAAAAAAAAAAAAATAAAAATTTTCGAGCATTTAAATAAAAACACGTTAAACACATAACCCTCAAAAGATTTTGTTAGTAATATTCTATTTGATGAAAACTGTGCCGAAATTGCATGAAAAACAAAACCAAAGCTAAATATATATAAAATTTGATACTGTCTATATATTTGGAAAAAATATCGATATATCGAAATTAAAAATATCGACGATATATATCGATATATTTTTAAGAAAATATATCGATATTTTTGCCCATCGCTACTGTGCAATAAGAAAAATGCCTGGGAGTGCCACTATATTTTTTTGACGTGCTACAGTGTCTTAACTGCAAAACCAGTAGAACTTTTAAATTCTATGGATACATTTTTTTACAAATTTGTTTTTTAAAATTTGTTTTTTTTAAATTTGTGACGAGGCTGCTCTACTGATGTTATCATAACTTAAGAAGGGGCTGTCCAATTTTATTACAAATAGCACTAAAAAACTTTAAACAAAATTACCTTTATAAAATTACCTCTAAAATATATATTCCATGGTTTCAGAATTATTCAGAACACAATGATGAAAAATATATTTTGTTATGCAAAATCGAAATATTTTTTTTTTTATTAAAAATTTATAAAAAATCGAAAATAGCAAAATGATACTATTTTATTCACTTACCGTAAAGCCATATCAAAAATAAAATAAGCTTTATTTTACGAAAATAAAGTGAAATTACCCAATTTTTGCAAAGCACTAAGTTTTGGAGACGATGCCCCAACGCTTTTATTATAACTTGAAAAAGGACTATCCATCCATTTGCCTTAGAAAAATAAAATAAAAAACTTGAAAAAAAAAATTACTTTCAAACCATTCTAACATTATTTTTTATATACTTAATGGTTTTGGATTTATTCAGACCGCAATGATGAAAAATATATATTTTTTTATGCAAAATTGGAAAATTTTTATTACTAAAAAAATTTATAAAAATTTTAAAAAGGGCTAAAACTTATCAATTTTATTAGCTGATCATAAAGCCACATATATTACAAATAAAATAAGCTTTATTTCAATGGATTGATATTAATTTTATTCATAATAAAAATAAATAATCTGATTTTTGCTAAAATTGCGAATACTTACACTGTACAACAAAATAATATTTTTTAAATAACAAGGTTTTTACAACTGACTGTCGTAGAAGTCACCAAAAAAATACAGACTTGTATCGGCGTTTTGAAAGTTTACATCTGGTATTTATTTTAGGGGCAGTTAAATTTTCCCCCTTATGCACAGACATTAAAGCGCAACGACTAAGATGGATATACCATGTACTAAGGATGGATCAAAACAGGGCGCAAAAGCTTGTTCTTGACTATACACCACAAATTTCAAGAAATAAAGGCCGGCCACGTAAGCGCCTAATTGACAATATTGATGATGATATGAGAGCAATGGACTCAGAAATTGGCGCACCCATGTTAGAAATAGAGAGGAATGGAGAAGATTTGTGCAGAAACCCACCGGTTGTAGAGCTGAATGATTATGATGATGCACATAGTTATACTGATTTGGCATAGTATATCTTAGAGGCCTTACTTTTAACGTATAAGGTGTGTTCAGCATTTCTACGTAAAATAACACGGTCAACATTTTTGTAAACCTCTAGCTCTTCGGAGTATGGGTCTTTTTTGCCCATAAATAAATAAGGAGCAAAAAACTTCTCTTGGCAGGCATAATAGCGGGCTTAATTGTTCCACAAAAATTTTCCTCGTGGTATTTTACATAAAATTGTTCAAGACATCATACATCTTAAACGTAAGGCATTACAAGATATCCTATGTATAGATATGTACAAAATGAGCGGAAACTTAACTCCACCTAAAATAAATCCCAGATGTAAGTTTTCAAAAACGCAGATGCAAGTATTTATTATTTTGGTGACTTCTACCAGAATCAGTTGTAAGAACCTTGTTATTTGAAAAAAAAATGATTTTGTTGTACAGTGTAAATATTCGAAATTTTAGCAAAAATCAGGAGATTACATTTTATTATGAAAAAAATCAATATATATATATATATATATATATATATATATATATATATATATATATATATATATATATATATATATATATATATATATATATATATATATATATATATATATATATCCATCGGTTTTCATGAAATAAGGCTTATTCTATTTATAATATGTATATGACCACTTAATAAAATTGGTAAGTTTTTGCCCTTTTCGATTTTATATAAATTTTTTAATAATAAAAATTTTCCAATTTTGAATAAAAAAATATATTTTTCAACATTGCGGTCTGAATAATTCCGAAACCATTTATGTTTCAACGGCTTAAAGGTAATTTTATTCTAAGTTTTTTAGTGTTATTTGTAAGGTAACTGGATAAATCGTTTCAAAGTTATGATGAAATTGGTGCAGCAGCCTCTTGAAAAATACTGAATTTTAGAAAAAAAAAAAAATAAATAAATAAAACGTATGCATAGAATTTTAAATTTCGACTGTTTTTGTAGCTAGGGGACCATAACTCATCAACAAAAATATAGTGCTAATCAAAGGTCATGACAAAAGTTTCATTTTGTTGCATAGTGTAATTATTTTATAGCATTAATAAAAAGTTAAAAGTCAGACATTAATAATAATTAACAAAAGTTATTATAGGATATCACGTATGTATGAGTATTAATTATACTAAATATTAAGTATACGCCACGTTGTCCAGTATCACTCAGGGCATGTAAAGTTTGTTACAGTACTGGTTTTTACATATAAGTCCTTTAATTCTACACGTATAAAAGAGAAAGGTAGCTATATGACGTATCAAAATTTACAAAATTATGTGTAGTTTTCAATTGTGTATTCAGATTTTAACTATTTAAAGCTTTTTGAATGACTTTTTATAACACAAGGGGAAAAATGTTGTTATGTAGTGTCTCGTGCATATTATATTATTTCTTAATACTATAAATCGTTGATTGCTGATATTTTCGAATGAAAATTTGCAGTTATATCGGAATCTATGTACTAAATAGCGGGAAAGAAAAACAAATAAAGTGTTTCTTCTGATTATCGCAGAATTCTTAAGAAAGTTCTAAAAAATCAAAAAAAAAAACAATTCTAACCAATTTTGCCTTGACCCAAGGTCCATTTAACAGTTACGCTAAATAACTATGTACACATAAGATTTTTAGAAATGTCAATGGTTTTGGAGTCCCAGCTTTTGGATTTTAGAACATGTGAACAAACTTCAAAATTTCGATTGAAAATAGGTCGTATTAGGAAGTACACAGTTCCAACCATATTAGAAAATTCAATTATTTATTTGCCGTCGATTCACGTCTGTACAGATTCCTTTAAGATAATTATACATTTCATCTATGTTCCAAATGAATTGTTTCATATACGTATATGTAAAATGGTGATGGTGCATGTTTTTTTTAGCAAAAATTATCAAAAATTCTTTCGAATTTCAATTTAAAAATTTAGGGCCTGTCCCACGATGTCGACAAGTCGATGTCGTTCTCTTATTTATATTGAAAACAAAAACAAATTCAAACTTTTTATTATCGTGGGACAGGCACTTAATATTTTTCAACTGTGAAAGCAGAGCTTCATAAAACTTTTGATAAACTCTTTCTTTAACTAACGAAGAAAATATTAAAAAAAATCGGATGATGTTTGGATCCGAAATCTTATTAGGCAAAAAAGTTTTGAAATTTGATGAGAAACAAAACAATGGCAAGCTGTGAAAAATTTTACATGGACGAAGTGCCCTATTTGAGACTTTATAGCTGCGCTCCTGAAGAAGTAAGAGAGCTGCTATTTAAAATATAAATAGATATACTCATCTGATATTACAGTGTGAAATTTTGTTCCGATAGAACTATCAGTTTAGAAATGCCTGATTTATGTTCCAAATATTTTGATTCTGCCCCACTGTGCATACCTTGATTAAAATATTCCCTGTTAGAATAATCTCCAAAATCACAATAGCATGTACAAAAGGTAACTCAAATTAGCCTTTAACTTACTACGGCAAAGTTTTTAACGTCAATGAAGAGGTGGTATTAAATTTTACATCGTTTTGTTTTAAATTATACTACTAAAATTTATTTATTTTTCATACTTAAAAAAATATATCAAGTTTGATTTATATTAAATATACTATTCAGAAAGAAAAATTAAAACTATTGCGAATGTGTTTAAAAATATAAAATAAGGAGAGTTTTATGAGAGAAGTTTTCAAAAAATAACTAATGATTTAAAGCAAAGCATTAATTTATTTGTGGGTGGTTCTTAATCAAAATCGTATTGTAATTATTAAATAAATTTACTAATTTTCTGTATCTTTATTGTATTTCTTTGTACTTTTTTTTCTTTTTCGCTTCCCAATATAAATATTTTTTGTACAGAATTAAAGTATATAAATATAATTAAATAATATAAATAATAAAACCAACACTTTCAAAACGCTTTATAAAAAAATCGTGTACACCACATCTAATTAAACTATTCCCAGTATCAACGACATTAATGGGTGAATAATTTGCAACAAAAAAAAAAAAAAAACAAGGATCTTGAATGTTTTCAAATTAGTTGTTCTTTTAAAGTGAAATTTGAAAATAACGTTTAAATCTTAATTGGACATAAAAATAGATAAGTTTTAAATACAATAGCAGCAAAATACCATAAAAATAATAAAAATAAAAAAAGGAGAAGAAAACTAACTCATCTGTAACACCAGCTAACATACTTAAACACAAACATGGCTTACTGCTCACTTGATTTTATTCCATCTGAAGATTCAACAGACATTAAGAAAAAAAACTTACACAAATAAAAGTGCTTTTAAATCAACATCAACTAAATTTATATAAATAGCAGATAAACAATTATATTAAAGCAATTAACAAATTTAAAACTTCAAACATGAAACATTAACATGATGCGTGCAGGAGAAGAGCGCCTTCTTAATGATTTATTATTAACAAATTAAAAACAAGTTTAAGCCAGAGATAAAAAGAACTTATAAACTTATGTAAACTACTCACAAACGAAAAACTATTTTATAACTAGAAAATATTCAAAATGGCAATTATTTACAACATTTAACAACAAACAATTCAAATCCAAATAAATTAAACAATTAATTATTTACTCTTTATTGATGAGAATGATGACGATTAGAATGCAAGCAAGAAAAACAACAACAATTTTTACTAAAAGTATTAAAAAAAATTAATATTTTACAAATTAAAAGTAAAATTAAAATGCAAATGCATTTTATTATTGAACGACTATGTAGTTTTAGTGTTAAATTAAGTTGAAATTAATTATAGTTCACAGTAAAATAAACTAAATATTACAGAAAAAATATATATGTAATTAAATATTCATAAAAAAATCCCTGCTGAAAGCTCAACATTTAAAAATTTTAGTTTTATGAACATTTGTGCATACGATGATCTAGTCTAATAATATTAATATTTAAATGAAATCAGCCAATAATAATCATTTTACCAACTCTAGAATATTAATTAGTGGACAAATTTATACATTAATAAGAGATACTATAAAAGCACAACAAAAGCTCATTCATAGATAGTGTAGATGTACTACTCACTTTCTTAATGACTTATCACACATTGCCATTATTTAAGTCATTACTTAACACATGACTTGTATTTAAACTTATTTTCATTACTACTCGTACGTATTGGCGAACCCTTTAACTATATGTTTAAAATTGTTGATTGTAATTCATATTAGAATTATTTTATTTGTTTAATTGTTTGATTGTTTGCAAAACGCAACGTTGTAGAAGAAATCACTTCAACTGCTAAAATACATAAATTCATATGTACGTACCATACATACTACATAGTTAGTACTTTGGGTTCAATTGGTTAAATAACATACATAAAAGGTAATTATGTAATTATTAACTGTTGATAAATTAAGTTAGTTTTAAATGTTTACAGTTAAAAAGAAATGAATTCTCACATTTTGTATTTTGATATTTTTATTTACAATGATTGAGTTATGAAAGATTAAATTGAAAATGAACTTGAGCCAAACTAATTAAATAACTTTGGATAAAAACAATACAGTTCGACTAAAAATTCATAACTCAAATATTAAAACTCTAAAGGCACTAAACTAAAACATGAATGTGTACTGTTCCAAACAAATTAGGGCAAAATAAACATTAAAAAATCCCAGCATTGAAAATGTCGATGATATTCCACGCTGGTAAGACCGAAATGAAAAAAAGCTTAAAATAGTTGAACATGCTAAAAGAAAAGACAGTTAGTGAAGTTCCGAGCATTTAGAAAAAGTTCATTAATAATATATACGACTCGCCGCGAGGTGGCGACAAAGTCTGTTAATTGAGCTTACTAAAATTAGTAGGATTTTCGCTAGGGTGTTGTTGCTGCCATCGCTGGTAGTGTAGGTAAAGGGCTCTGATGAGAAGACTGTGGTAGTCTCGAAACAGCTATCAGTTCAACCTTCCGTACAGCAAAATTTTTCTTTGAATGTTCAATATTTCATGCTTTAGAATTTCTTTCTTATATAAAAAATAATTCGATCGAAAGATTAAATTGAAACCGAACTTGAGCCAAACTAATTAAATAACTTTGGATAATTTACAATGATTTGTATAGAGCTAAATTGTTGTAAACGGTAAGCGTTATTAGAAAAATATACTCGTATGTCATGTAATTAATTGTCTTCAAAAATTGGAGTCATCACAGCTTAGATATTACGTTTCTAAATGTTGAAAGAAATATCTATACATATATTCACACTAGGGTGGAGCATCGGCATGGTAGGTCAGATATTGAATTCGTTGGCCAAAACCTAAATTGGTTGTTGTCACCGATTTTAGAAATTTTAACGTCACTTAATAATAAACATATCTCAACTAAGGTAGCCAAAAAATTAGTTAAAAATATTTGCAATTGTGGGCGTGGTATGCTGTTAAACACACATATTTCAGATAATTTTAGAAAAAATTTGATTTATTTATATTTGATCAAAAATAAGTGATAATTTTTAGCAAACTATAATCGATAATGGGATGTGTTTTTTTTGCGAAGTTGGTAGGATTGTAGTCTTTGAGAGGTGGTATGGGTGGCCTCTGCACTGTTTATATTAAAGGTGTAATAAAATAGTTTTTAAACTACTATATTTTTGACAAATTTGACAATTTGAAAATCAAAAGGAATAAAAAAAGTAAACCACCCAAAGAAAGTTGAAAGTGTCCTTTTTAAGACCATAATTACTTTTTTACCCATCCGGAGCCGTCCGTAAAATACTTTTTTAACGCAATTTTTTTATATTAGAAAGAAGTCCGATCAACTTGAAACTTCGCACACTTATCAGGATGCAATGACACCCAAATCTGATGAATATAAAAGTGGGCAGTGCCACGCCTATACTAAGTAAATACTTCATATAATGAAAGCTATAAGAGCCAGAGTATTCACATATGCAGTGAGTAATTTGAAGACCAAAATGCGAGGCGTGTCAAAAAATTGGCAGTATAGGACCGAGGGAAAGGATACTATCCATACAAAGTAATCAATAACCTGCCAACTCGAAAGTAATAGTAGAAGTCTTAATATTTGGTACGAACTGAGTTGAAGACATGATACGAAGTTAAGTTAAAAACTGGTGGGTTACTCCCCAATACAAAGTAATCAGTAATTACCTGCTAACTGGAAAGATATAACTGTAAGAGTGCTATGAGTTAATTTAAAGAGAATAACTGATTTGAAGACATGATACGAAGTTATGTTAAAAGCTGTAGGGTTAGGTGTGAGGAAAGGCGTACTCCCCAATACAAAGTAATCAGTAATTACCTGCTAACTGGGAAGACATAACAGTAAGAGTGGCATGAGTTAATTTAAAGAGAAGATACGAAGCTGTGCAAACAATCGGCACGATAAGTGTGAGGGAAGGGGTACTCCACAGGGACCGCAAATATCAGTTATCCATATAAAAAAATTGTTTTATAACAGTTATTTTATGAAAAGTATATGGAAATCTATCTAAAACTTTTATTTTTTAACCTAAAAATAAAAGTTCGGATGAAACTCTTAAAAGGACAGCTTTATTTCACCGTCATAAAATAAAACTCGTATGAGGGGTTTTATTATTCCCGTCAAAATAAACTCATTTTATGTAAATGGACATTATCCGTACATAAATTGACCGAAACCGTACAGTGTATTCCTGCAACCCAAGTAAGCGTGGAAGCAGCACTCTCTGCTCTCAAATTGGTATTGAGCGACCTCCGTTAAAAGTTTTTCGCAGAAAATTTGTTTGAAAAATTATGTTTATTAAATTAATCAAGTAAATTACTACACACATTATAACAGATAGACTCAATAAAAAAATATATAAAAATAAACAGTCAGTCGTAAGGCAGCTCTGGGCGAGCTAACATCACGCGTCGTTGGCAATTATTTCGTAAATGCAACCAGGACACTGTTCGTTTATTGGCCTTCGAGAGTTTTGCGTCTCACCCCCCGCATGTGATTAGCAAGTTGGTGGCAGTTAACGGTGCCGAGTTGCTGTTTCGTGTCGTTGGTTGTTAACCGCATGCAAAAACTTATTTTGATAACCTAACCTAGCTTTCTAAGAAAGCGTACTTTAAAATCGTGGTGGAAAATCAAACAAAAGTCATTGAAACACAACAGGAGAGGATTTTGAGGATTCCGGCTTTCTGTACATCGGTACAGATCGACGCGAGTTTCTTGGAGGAGGCTCCTTAGGCGAAAGCCGTAATTAGTCATGGCGATATGGAAATTTCCAGGCCAAATAAATCGCTACAAATAGTAGCGTAACCTAAAAATATCAAATCAAAAATAAACAGTAAAAGCAAACATAAATAAAAGGAGTTTTATTTTATTCGGAATAATAAAACTCCTCATAAAATAAGTTTTATTTTCTGACGGGGAAAATAAAACTCCTCAAATGAGTTTTATTTTATGACAGCAAAATAAAACTCTCTTTTTAAGAGTTTCATCCGATCTTTTATTTCGTTGCAAAATAACTCTTAACTGTGGAGATGAGATCGTTTTTTTTAAGATCACCATAGATTTTAAAAGAGCACGTCAATACGAATCTATATTAAACAGTATAGGTCTCCGTTAACTCTAACATACAGAGTTTAAATTTTTTCGATAACTGTTATTTACGCTCCCTGGTACTCCCAAATACAAAGCTATCAATAATTACCTGCTAACTGAAAAGATATAACAGAAAGAGTCTTCTGATTCAGCATAATATAATTTGAATATAAGATACAAAGTTGGGAAAAAAAACTGCCGGGATAGTCAGCACCCCCTATATCGTTGCAATTGATTGATCTATTGTACTACAGTTTTTAGAAATTACCTATCCTAACCTGATCCTAGGTATTATTAAAATGATTTTTTTATTGACATATGGCCTTTTTTAAATAAATAAAGGGGTTGGCAAATTAAAAAAACCGATTTTTGATTTAAAAAAATTCAAAAACTTAAATTTGGGCTTGAGCTTCTCAACAAGTGCTGAACTGGCTTTAATGAAAACAAAAGCTGCTAAAAGTTCGAGGAGTTATCAGAATTTGGGCGAATGAAAAATTTTTATGAGCCACTGTGCGTCGAATTTCTTTTCGATTTTCAATACTGATTGACATTAGAACGTTGCATTTTATACTCAGTTACATGAGAGTACACTCGGAGGCACTCAGGATAATTGTTCTGCCCAAAGAATAATCTACACAGTATACCTACTCACGAAGCTCTGACAGGCCAGCCAGTGGTACATCCTTCAGACAGTCCTGCAGGAAACGATTGCATTGAACCCTATGCCTACGTTCCTGTAGAGCCACGCAGTCACTGAAAATATGTTAGACTGACTCTTGTTCTTCTTTTTGTCGAAACAGCTCCTGCAGTAACAATCGTAGGGAAAGCCTAGATGTTCCGTCATACGTTCGATCGCATAGTTCCCCGTAATGATGATCAACTATGTGAGCCTCTACGTTTAAGGCTGAGCCAGCTTTAGCGACTTCATTCCCCTCAATGCCTTCATGCCCTTGAGTCGGAACTATCTAGATATTTACCCTTATCTCGAATAAGAGGCGAACATTTTGTTCACTTGAAGTATTTCGAATTAACAAGAAATGGTGAACAGAACGAGCAAAATAGTATAGTAACACAGCAACAACACAAAATTGGCGACCGCAATTTTATTGAAAGGGAATGCATTTCACGCGAACTTTTATTCCCGATAAGGGTCATTATGTCCTTCAAGCAAAGTGAGAAACTGAATGCATACTACTACACACTTCGATTTCACAACCTTTGAATTGATGACCCCAATTGCGGCCAGAGTATCTACAAAATTATTTATAGAACTTGCCTAGAGCACAGTTAAGATATTGCGTAATCTGACCGAAACTGACAGGTCAAGATATTCAGAGAATACCCCCGATCTCTCAAAAATCCATAAATACCAAAATTGCATTATCTCGAGTTACGTAATTTCCTTCCAGTCGCTCTTATTCGAGATCTCGACTGAGGAGAGTTCTTGAAACTTCATGACAGAGTTATATAGTTCGTTTGTATTTAGCACCTTTCCAGAGTTCTAACGTAATACAATCCAAAATTGGTGGTCTGAGTTCCACCATTTTTTATCGTTTGGTGAAAACTACACAAGTACGGTCTTTGGAGGATGGACGAATATTCCGTTACTGCCTCCCCCTTGTATCCGCGCCTTTTGCTATATAGACTTTAATAGTGAATACCATAGCCCTTGAAAAGGAATATCAATCATCGTTGAATTACCTTTACCGACAGCAGCGCCGAAAAAATATAATTTCACGTGGCAGACTTGAAGGCCTCAAAGGAAGTCACAGCCCACGTCACTTTAGTTGGGACTATAATGGAGTCTTTCAAATCTTTGAATAGCTAATATTGGAGGGACCTCCAAATCAGGTTGTCCGTTTGCCCTATCTTTGCAATCCGGTAAATGAGATTTTATAAGTAGATCAGTAAAGAAACGTACCTGCCAAAACGGAATCTTATTGATTCTACTTGAATGCTTGCGTGCAGTAGGCAGCAACGTATACCAAAGAAAGGTTCCATACGGATTTATTAAAAATACCGGCGTCCTTGGAGAGCAGCTTCCTCAAACGTGGTGCCTCAGAGGTGTTCTAAATCATTGCAGAAGCTTTTCCACGGTTACCTATTTTCTTCTTTGTTTCTTTCTTAAAAACATATAAAGCTCTGCCGATAGTTGTTCCTAATTATGTATGTAAGCAAAGTCTTCGAGAGTTCTGAAATTGTCCAAGTCCATACCTCTAGGGTTTCTGTAAGGGTGGCACATATGAGCTTTTAGCTCAATAGTAAAAATATGTTATGACCAGAGAAAGACAATGCGAGACTCGCCACCATAACATTGACCATGACTTCATTATTTTAGTATGTTTTTAGTTTTGTATTTCGAACTTTATGTTTAATTTTCTTGAAGTTGTGTGTATTTAATTTAATTTTCTTTTCAAAAGTATGTAATAAAAAATAAACCGTTTTATGATACCTTGATACCAGTCATATTAGGGTACACTGCGGAATGAGAAATAATAAGCTAGAAATTCATATACACCTTAATTTTGGTGTTCTAAAAGTTGTCTCAAAAGTCTCATAAAATCTGGTGTCTGCACCGTAAGTTATTCAAGGTCAAAGGTCACAATGATCAGTTTTTCGCAATTATCCCGGTTTCTATAGCTCCAATGATGTTAACAGTTATTATAAAACTTGTAGAGCACAAAATTTGTGAAAAATTTTTTTTTTTAATTTTTTCATACGCCCAACAGTTTCTGAGATAGAGAGCAGAGCCTGCAGCGCTCAGTCATACTGAATGTGTAACGAATATTTGCTGGCATAAAAATTTAGTTCTGTTGATAACACAGCATCAAAAAAGAATCACAGATCTTGCTACACAAATGTGAGAATTCATTCAAATTAATATATAAAAAATGCATATTAAATATTTCAGTATCCCATTTCATGTTTTTAAAATAAAATTGTTGGTGTTTATTCATAAAAATTTGTTTATGTTAAAGTGGGCTTAAAGTACGAAATCCGTATGAAAAAAATGGCTTAAAAGAATGCTTTAACTTTAACAACCATTTAGGAATTAGGCTGTTATATTTGTATAACTGTGAATTTTTTGGTATTATAAATATAGCACAATTCTCAAAGCACTAATAATCGAAGTTGTTGCACAAAGAAACTAAAAAAAAAAACACAAAAATGAAATTTCATAAAAGTAATAAAAAATTGTATTTTACCGTAAGTGCATTAGTTTAAATAATTTTTTAATTTAAACTTCTTGTACGATTTCCATCAGAGAGCTGCAACAAGTATGATCAAGCCGTCTTATTCACTAGCGCTAAATAATACACGAACCAAAAAAAATCAACAGCAAGTATGGCTTACATAATTGCTTTGATTGGTACACAAACTATGCGGCTTGCTTACGAACAATCGCTCACTTGCAGCTCTGCTGTTTTTGGCATGATTTGATTGTGATCGGAACAAAAAAACTCCAGTATATTTTTTTGTTTTGCAAAGTATTGTTGTTGGGAGCAAACACGTACATATATGTGTATGCATGTAGGTTTTCTTATGCCACTTTGTAAAGCAGAAAAAACACGAATGAGGATTGTTCGCAAGAAGTACAATTGCACGAATATTTTATAGCATGTATGTATGTATTGTGTGCGCATTAAAACAAGTAGCTAAAGCTGGTCATAATAGTTTTACAAGAATCATGCGAATTACATGTTCGTTTCAATCCGGTGCGGTTACAATCATACCAAAGAAACTAATCACAAACATTCATGTTCATACGAATACAAGTGACTAAAACTGATTGTTTGAAAGGAGCTATTGTGTTTGAAATCATTACTTGTTGATGAACAAAAATCATCGTATCACAAAAAATCACAGTACGTGATTGGGTATACTCGCAAGTTTGACACATGTTGCAGCTCACTGATTTTCATTTGCACAATTTTTTCGCGCATCCAGGGATAAGTGTATAGTTTTTGATAATATTTCTCAGACTGCCTTAGAGCGTTTGTATTTGCAAAGAGAGCCGTTAATGTTGCTGAAGCTGTGAGTGATGAAGACCGGTCGCCATACGAATTTATTGCGATGTATTGAAGCTGGCGAGTTTGCTTAGTGGGAGATTAGTGTTTATTCCATATAATGGCAAAAAAAAAATTTAAAAATTTTAATTTATGAATGAAATTGGTCTTACGCCCACTTTTATGAGTTACGTTTGGACAAAACCAATTTTTTTAAATATAAATAAGAAGAGTTTTTAAAAAAGCAGATTTTCTGCCGCTTCTACCTAAATAAGTTATTAGAACATTCTTATTTTGAAAATAAATTTGATGTTTTTGTACAGTGTTATCAGCAAAATTAGTACAATCCTGCTTAAAGCTGAGAACTTATTCCATAACTTTATTATAATCTACCTATGTCTTCGCTCACATCATTGTTTGCTTTCATATAATAGCTAAACAAGTTCCAATCGGAAATTGCAATTGTTGTCTCCGTTTGGCCGTACCAAAGCAGAGTTTGTGGACTATAGGTCTACACCAGCAGAATGGAATACGTATTTTCTGTGCCGCCACGCACTTCGTCAGCAATCAGGTGTCTTGGGTTTCGTTGAAATAGCATTGAGCAATTTTTTATCTCCAGCATCAGCATCATTAACAGCAGTTACTCTGTTTGTGATCTTACAAATTTTCACAAGGAGTGCTGCAAAGAATTCAAACTAGATGCTATTATTACCACTTGGGAATAGTTAAAGGCAGGATTTTGTCAGACGGATAATTAGTTTATCGTTATTATAAATCGGCAAAAAAAAAATAAATGTGGTAATAAGGCCAAGTTCTTATCCAAAAATTTCGGCCGTCAAAAGTACTGAGATCAAAATAAGGACCAAGTTCTTGATAGGTACAATACCATCTCACTTCTAGGCAACCTGTAAGCTTGGCAACGTTTTCCCCATAATTCTTTCCCATATTAGAAAGGCAAAAAAAAATACTGCCAAGCTAACAGGTTGCCTTGAAATGAGATGGTATTGTACCTATCAAGAACTCAGTACTTTTTACGGCCGAAATTTTTGGATAGGAACTTGGCCTTATTTTAACATTTATGTTTTTGTGCGGATCTCAGTTCGCTTTTCTAAACTTTTATTTGGAACAGTAAGTGCCCCATAAAGATAAGAGACACCCTCTTATGCTCATCAGGACCTACCTGTGTACCAAATATCATCTTTCTAGCTATACTGGAAGTGTCCCATACAAAGAAGGGGCATTCTGCTCCCCCCATATGAAAAGTGCTCGTTTTCAATTTTTTTTTCGTTAATTGCTCATCAGAACCTACCTTTGTACCAAATTTCCGCTTTCTATCTATACTGGAAGTGCCCGATACAAAGAAGGGGTACCCTAGTCCATCAGATGAAAAGTGCCAGTTTTCAGATTTTTCTGGTGAATTGCTCACCAAGACCTACCAGTATACTGAATTACAGCTCTATAGCTATAGTGGAAGTGCCCAATAATATTGATGAGTCAGTGAGTCAGTCAAAAATAGCAAGAATGGTTTCGTGTAAATATGCACACTGTGTCCGGAACTTGCCCTGGCCCACTACCGTGTGCCTAGATTTACTTCAACCTACCAGCTGGGATGAACTTTCCTTCAACTCTAACGCTCACTCTCAGTTAAAGTAAATTTGTAATCAAGATAAACTGTTTATCCGTCAGACAAAATCCTGCCTTTAACTATAACCAAGTTGTAATAATGGCCCTAAATAGTATAGCGTAAATTTTTCTTTTCACTTCAGTGTTTTTTAATTATGTAAAAATATAAGAAAAAAATTTTTTTTTCATTTGTTGTTGGTTAAGCTTGTCTATGTGCCTAAAATGCAGGTATATAGACAAGCTTTAACCATAACGAATGAAAACTTTTTCAAAATTAAATTGGGAAATATCTCAAATAATAAATTCATTATATGTAAAAATATATTGTCTCAATAATTTTTGCACAATATACTTATTTTATTTAATGTCTATTAAAATAATCAAATGTAATTATTTTAAGAAATATACTTAGGTCTCTGCTAACCTTTTCCTTCTGCAGTCAGCTAAAAACGTAAATATTTGTTTAGCGCAAGAGGAAATGTTAGATGGAGCAGTCATGAGTTTTTCATTTGATAAGAGTTAATAAGTTTGCAGCACTTAAAAATTATATATTAATGATTTAAATTTGCATGTGATCCTTGTTCAAAAGTTCATTGAATTAATAAAACTTTCATAATAATTACAGGATGACGATGATGACAATGATTTCAGTGGTCCAGCATTAGGAGGGCATGTTAAGACGCATAGCGATGTATCCGATGATGATGACGACGATAAACCGGTAACGATGCGTTCGGCAATGATGCGTGTCACTGGCAATAATCTAGATGTGCCAATAAGCAAAAAACCGTTTAAAATGGAAGTATTCGATTTGTAAACCTCTCATTAATTATAATCAACAGTTTAAGTAGATATATTTCATTTTATTTTGTTTTAACTACACATAAGTTAAAATTTAAATTTAAAATCAAATACCAAAAATTAAGAACATAACATAGACTCAATATAATAGTTATTCAAATAGAACAATATAATACCATTAAACAAAATAGAACTAGTTTTATGTATTTGTAAATTTTTAACAGCAAGAACAAATTAATTAAACAGTTTATAATTAAAAATGTTTTTAAAGATGATGATGATAAATAAAAGTATTTGTAAATTAATGAATTATATAGATTTTAGTTTTAAGTGAATAGTTTTTAAGATTAAAATATAAAAGCCTAAACTTAAAAAAAATCAACAAAAAATTATTTTAAAAATCGGTAATGAAATTAATTTATGAATATATCATTTAAGTGAGGGAACACAATAACCAAGATTGATAGAATACAAGATTACGATATCCCGCGCATAAAACTGAAATTTTCTGCGCATGTTGCGCCAATGACGTCACTAACTGTTTTCCTATTTGTTAATAATTGTCATCTGTTGCAGGGCTACAACAAAATTGCATACATTGTTTCTAAGTCAGCTCATTTTCTGATCTACGATTTACGACTTTTATCTGTAAGTTTTGCACATTGTCTGATTTTAGTTTTCGTAATATTTCTCATTTATCTCTAGCGAGTTTGTGATTAAGTGTGTGAATTTTTAAACTTATAAAATATGGGTATATGTTTTCTGTGGAAAAATGCATGGCACAACGAGAGTCATAGAATTCTTACAGCTTTTTCATTCTGTGTGCTCATTTTATAGGACATTTCTGATAAATTTCTAATCTTAGCTCCGAATTTTCTCCAACATTAGAGGTAAGAAATTTCTGATTTTTTGTCAAAAATTTTTGCGACATTGATCAGACATGTCGAAAATTTCTTTAGAATTTCCCTAGAAAACTTTCAGGAGCTCGCTCAGAATTCTCTCCAAACATTTCGGTAAAGATCAGACAAAGAGATTCGCTTTCTTGTCAACCATTCATTTTCAGTACATTTTCCGACTTCAGATATGAGTTCGACATCTTGTGCAGACTTTCTGACCGAGTTCGGACTGAATTCGGCAAACAATGTTCGCTGGGTGATTCTGCCATCAAATTTGCATATATTGTGTTCCCATAGTGATTGATTTTCGCAGTATACTACATCTATTATTAAGTATGCTTTAAATAATTTTATAAAACGAATTATTCGAAATACAGCATAAGAACAAGTTCTTCTGTTTAAAAACTAGTACGAAATATTTCAAAAATCAAATACAATATAATTTCTTATAAAACTTGGCTTTAATAAGTTGAGATTTTCAACGCATTTTTAAACAGAGTTTAACTCTAAACTTTTATTTTGTTGTTTTGCTTTCTCTCAAAAATTGATCATACATATTAGTAAGTTTACTCAAATAATATAACTTTATTTTAGATAAACGTATTCAAATCTTTTAACTTAAGAAAATCTATATTTTATGTTAGCAAATGACAAATTAATTATTGTTTGTTTATTTGTTTTGCAATTATCGTTTTGTATCGTAAGAAATTATGTTCCATAGAAGCATCAATTATAATAAAAAATGAAAATAATGAATAAATCCAAGTTGAATTGTATTTTTAAAGTTAATTTTTATGATTCATATATTTTAATATTAATTTTTTAATCATGATCTATTCATTACCCAAGGCGTATTAACTTTAAACGGTGGCAGCGCTAAGGCAACATATATAACAATACAAGAAGAACAAGCATTTTTTGGGTCTGACGCTGTCAAACTTTTTATGGAAAACGAAGAAAATATATTTAGCAATTTAAGCTGAAATTTTTCATAATATGATATTGTATGGGTTTTGACAGTCTCTGGCACGATAAAAGTAGAGTAAATAATAAAATGCTGCCTTGGCGATACCACCTGGTTGAATACGCCTTGTTATTACCCCAATACTATTGAATATTTCGTAACGTAGAGTTTAATATTTAAAGCATACATTGCGGAGCATTTCTAACAGTGCACAGTGTGTCGAATGTGCAATCTAGAAAGACAAGTGCTATATGTATCTCGTAAAAGAAGCAAAGCGGTCCATCGATTATACAATATTATTGCATATGTGTTGTGTTTTTTTCCGACGGGGGTTTTTTTTTTTTGATTTGGAATGATTTTCCGTCATCCCACGTCAAATTTGGTTTGTAAACAGACCGGTTTCAGCTATGTGCCATCTTCAGTGTTCTATTGAATATGGAGTATTCAATAGAACACTGAGTATGGCACATAGCCGAAACCGGGCTATTTACAAACCAAATTTGACGTGGGATGACGGAAAATCTTTCCAAGTTATTGCATATGTTATTGTACACATTATTGACGTTTTGACCTATACTATGCAATAAATGGCACAATAATTTCAAACAAAATACTGTCCAATTTTCCTGACAGTGAAAAAGGTAACATAACATTGCACAATGTTGCCAGCACATTACACAATTTTCTTGATTGTAAAATATAAATGAAAAGTCATTTGATTTTTGCCAAAATATTGTGCCATCTTCGAATATGACATACCCATTGGTAATAGTATAATACGAAAAATTCCAGAATTATATGGCAAGTGGGTGGGTGGGGCGTAATAAAGTTGAAAATTTTATAGTGGCAGCACTTTTTAATTTTTTCAGGAAGGGGCAAATTTGGGCAGGATTTTTTTTTGCAAATATGTATAAATAAGACACCGTGGGTTTCAGCGTATAGTAAGTTCTTGGGCTGAATACGGTGGTATTTACTAATTATATTCCAACGAGTTTTAATGAAACTTATGATTTAAGGGTTATTCTGAAGAAGTGTCTCTCCTATAAATTTTTTTCGTTGAAACCGAAAAATTGAAGAGTAACTAGCATTTCAAATTCTGAAGGCATTTTTCAAATCCGTTCAGAAGTTTCGATTTTATGGGTAGTGCAAGAAAGCAATACTAATTTGCATTCGAATTGTATTTCTCAAGTGTTTTAAATGCCAACTTTTTAATTAAGTTATCCGAAATTTGTAATTCCTGTATAGTTTTAGAAAATACTCACCATGCTATTTAAAAATTTATCTCTTTAAAGAAATTTATTAACTAATTTTCGTCTGAAAATTATTTGTTGTTTACTGAAATTTGCATGAAAACACTGTTTTGTGCATAAATTCGCATAAAAAGAAGCAAGTTGCAGAGATTGGTACTTTTTTATAGCATTTCACATAGAGGAAAATATCATAGATTGACAAGAAGGACATTTTTCTTACCATTACTTCCAATTCGGTGATTAGGAATCAGAAAAGAGAGCTTTTTGTAGTGACAAGCCTATGTATCATTAAAAGTATTCCAAATTTGCACTACTTTCGGATCGGAAGTTCTACCCTTTTATGACTTCTTTGGAGTGTTTTTTTTATTGGGATGTTACGTGTAAAATAGCAAAAAAGCAGAACGATCCGAAAACATTTATTTTCTATCACTTGTGTTGCTAGATTGACCAATCGTCGCATGGTGCGTTTACCCGATAACCATTTATTACATGTAGTGATGGCATAGTAGCCGAGGAATTGATAATAATTATTAGAGCTATGCTCCTTATTGCGCGCTATGAAAACCATAACAAGACCACATTTTTAATGATGAAACTGAACTGGGTCTAGACGAGTTTTTCCATACAAATTGACAGTAATCATACGCAGTAAAAAGCAGTCATCAGATAGCATCTACTTTATTTTGAGAACGTTTTTTTCTCATGCTCTCAGTTTTAGCCACTCATTCTCTCAACAATGTTGCCGTGTTTTAATAAAATTTCATAAATTTTTCATACGAAATATAAGAACATTTAGAATCTATTTTGTTTTGAGAAAATTTTTTCTCATGCTCTCAGTTTTAGCCACTCATTCTCTCAACAATGTTGCCGTGTTTTAATAAAATTGCATACATATTTCATACGAAATACGAGAATAAGAGCAAAAGAAAATAAACAATAATACGAGAGAATTTTTATGCTACTGCCGTAGATTTACTTTTGGGCCTGTTTATTTGGCAGCGTTTTTGCCTGAAGTTGCGGACATAGTTATGTTTCATCATTTAAGGTTATAATTTGTCTGTGACAATTTTAAAGCATACCTCAGGCGATGCCTCTTTTTGTTTTATTTTAAGGAATGCACAGGGAACGATGCAGATACCGATTTGTCGACGGCGGAGGCTGACCAGAACTATCATCGACGGCGGCTAAAACCGAAGCATATATCGGCTAATGTCAACAAGATCTCTTAGTTACCCTTACTGATAGATCTGAAAAATTGTTGTATTAAAAAAGCGGCTAAGCCGAAGCCAAAAGATACCCGCATAGGTCGGCGGCGGCTGAGACTCTATACAAATTACGTTTTAATATTACTTGAAAGTGATATTAATTTTTTTGAAAACTTTTAGTTTAATTTATAAACTGTTTTTATAAACTGTTCGACGTTTAGCAGTTGTAGAAATAGACCGAACACGTTCAAACTTCACAAAATGATTTCCAGGTGGATTAGATATCTACGTATCAAATTTGAGCTATATCTAGAACATTTGCTGATTTCTATCGATATTTAGGTGAAATTTTGGCGGATGCTTATATAACAACGAGGTAGAAACATGAACCGATTTCCTTAAATTTTAGTTAGGTATATTTTTGTTGCATACTAAGTTTATGAACCGCATTTCATCCGTTTCTCTTAAGAATTGCGCCTTTTATCCAATGAAAACGGTCCACTGGGTATAGAAAAAGGTGTTTAATTCATATAATTTTTTCTTTGAAAAATATGTATAAATTTGTCATCCATCTCAAAATTTATTGAGGCATAGAAAAATTGTTGAAAGAAAATTTGTCGCAAATTTAATGCTCTACAATTTTTATAATAAATGTTAACATCATTGGAACTACAGAAACGTAGATAATAGCGAGAACCCGATTTTAGTGACCTTAAATAACTTACGACTCAGACACGAGATTATATGAGATTTTTAAGACAACTTTTAGAACGCCAAAATAAAGGTATATACATATGTTCAGCTTATTATATCTCATACCGAGGAAAATGCTTATTTGACTGGGCCAATAATGGAATCGATAAAAAGAAAAGCGAAAATAAATTAATTATGAAACAAGACTTCGACTCTTTAATAGAAAAAGGTGTATTCTATTTTGTTCTAGAAAAAGTTTCCAATCACAATTTTCGCGGATATCTCTAAAACGGTTCGTAGGAAAAATAAATGAATTTTAGTTTCGGGTTCAGCTACCCATAATTATCTTAGAAACCAGTTTTATTTTTAGTTTCATTTTTGCAAACTACTTTAATGGAAGATTCTAGTGATTTTTCTGACTATTTTTACAATTTCATCAATAATTTTGTATATAACAATTTTATCACTTTGGGGCTAAGTAGTCTCGGTAGACATAAAAGTGAAACAAAATTTCGGGAATCTGAAAATTTTTTAAAAATATTTTTGTGCTCCCCGAAAATTTTGAGTTACGTCTTTGCGGAGGGGGTTTTATAACCTTTCAAACGGCATGTTGCTGAGATATGCAACTTAAGCACTTTTGGAAATATTAAAAATTGCTCAAAAAAACTCAAATTAATAAATACATTTTTTTCATTTTGATGTTTTCATATCTGCATAACCGAAGGAGTTAGAAATCCAAAATGTAATATCCATTACTTTACTACATATACTAAAAAAATTCCACACAGAATTTGATCAAAATCGAAAATAGTTAGGTCCACCCGTTGGTTGATTTGAGGTGGAATAACTCTTTGGTAAAATAAATTTATGTGTTTCATTTACAATTTTACTTCCCAAAAGCTTAGGCTGGATCCGTGTGTTATATATGTATATATACATATGTCTGTATATAAATATATGTATGTATACATATTCTGCATTCATTACTAATGTTCCGAAGTTTTTCCTATTATTATAATTTTTGGTTTATTTCTGATTTATTTACTATTATTTTTTGAAATGCTATACAAACGGTTTCTTTACACGCACAATTCATGCAAAATTAATTAATTATGTACTATAAACTTTTTATTAATAGTTCTTAGAAAATAAATTATGAGATATGTATTACTTTGTTGGCAAAAACAAAAAATTGTTTAGAAGTTAAATATTTGTGTTTTATGAAAAACATGTTTTATAAGACAAAAAATAAACTGCTGTGAATAGTTTATAATTGTTTTAATAAAAATAGTTTTTAAGTGAAAAGCTATAAACACATTATTATCCAAAATAACTATTTTTAATTTTAAACTTCATTATAATTTAGTTTGTCTTAAAATTTTCTTTTGTTTTGTCTTAAATTATGAAAATAAAAAAGTTAAATCATTGATGAAAAAACTTAAGAAAAATTCGTCGAAGACAATAAGCGAACATTTTTATGAAAGGAAAAATAACACTTTTTACAGTGAATTTTAAAACGAAATAAAAAATATCAAATCAAAACATTATTTTACCACTCAAGAAATATATAAAATAAAATTTTCTACACTTGACCTTTCTAATTCCTTTTTTAATTCTTATGTTTATATTTATAATTTCTCCGTATAATAGTAGATAGTTATAGAAAAAAATCAAAATGCCATATGAAATGCAGAGATAAATGTACCTATTTATTAAAAAGAAAAAAAAAAACAAATTAAAAGAAAACTTTGAAACAGGTCATAATGCTGTTTTATGAGAATATATATATAGTTATATAATATTTAAATTAGTTGAGGCTAATATATCGACAATTAAATCTATGTTCATTTTAATTATAAAAATAATATTGTAAATTTACTATAACACCATTTGACTATACATATATTAATTTTCTAATTACGTACTTAAAACAAAATGACCATAACATTTTTAACTTACATAAACTATTCATCAAAAGTTTCACTATAATTGATCTTTACTGTTAAAATTCTGTTTAATATTAAATCAATAGCATAACTTTAGGCATTCCAAATATTATGATAATTTAAATCAACAATTTGTTTTTGAATAGATTTTTTGGCCAAGAAATTAATTTTAAAGGACACATATT
Organism: Panzeria rudis; assembly: GCA_956483635.1. Classification (NCBI taxonomy): domain Eukaryota; kingdom Metazoa; phylum Arthropoda; class Insecta; order Diptera; family Tachinidae; genus Panzeria; species Panzeria rudis. The sequence goes on from OY101450.1 coordinate 40,669,145, forward strand.
ATAACAACAACTCACCAAATAATACATACATACATTCATATCGGAAAGCATGCACACATCCATAAATACTATATATGTAAATGGTATTTTTAATATCGCATTAAAAATTATTATTTAAAAGTAAAACAGAAACGTTTAAATAAACAAAAATAAAATTAATAGTTGGTTAAGTTGAAAAAGAATCAAAGAGTTGTTTCATTTAATCGTGTAAAAATAATGAAAATAGGTGAATAATATTAGATAAGGTTAGCTTGCGTGGACAGCCAGCAACAACTTAAGAGGCGACTCACTTTGGTCCGTCGATTCGTTATCTTGTGATACCCTAGAACAGATAAACCCACCTTTCTGGCATGGGTTCCAATATTCCAGTGTCCTCTAAGAACTGTTACTAATAGTTTAATACGACCTTTACCGAGCCTGAGCAAATCACATGTCCTGCTCAGGTCGTAGTTGGGCCGCGTGGCCACTCTCGCAGATGCCTTCTTGTGCCCACCTATGTTGAACAAGTATGTATGACTCGTGTCGAATTAACAACATGAAGTGGGAAAGGGGATTGTCAGTGAGAGTTAATAGTAAAATTCTACACGAGGGGTGACAGTACCCCCTCCTTGAGGAGTATCAGGATTGACTACCCTGTATTCAGTAATATTTCTAATCGAAGCACTTATGAACCTCTATTTTTAGTAGGATTTTTACTAACCGACAGATATTAATATTGGGTGATCAATTTAGACCATTGTTTTTTAATTGTAAATAAAACGCTTAAAATAGAAATGGATGTCGGAATCTTAATTATGACCTGAAATAATAATATCTGACTTTTATTTTTAAAGATAATTTCATTCCAATCTTGATCGCTGCTCCGCAGTATTACTTATTTTAATAATACATAACAACAAATTATAATTACTTTCAGATAATGAAATATATACGTACTTATTTTATTAATTACTATGTAGTAGTATAAATTTGGAGCGTCGTAATAATATAAATAAATACCACTCATTACTTTGTAATCCATACAAAAGTACTGGAAAATTTTTTTTGTGTCAGTTTACATTTCCAGCACTCCACTCTTAATAAAAATAATTTGAATTTACATTAATTCAATTATTGAACTAGAAAGCCGAAATAATAAAAACATTTTCAGACTTTACTACCTATTAGTTCAAAATAAAAATAAAAATTACGTAAAACATTTTTTTATATCATGAAAGCATTTCTGATCTTATTTCATTCCTTTTAAAAGCATATGAATATGTATCAAAAATAAGTTTCTGCGTTATATTTTGAAATCAGCTGGTATTATTAATCTTATTGTTATTAAAAAAACATATTTAAAATTCAATAGATAACATCGCTGACATTCTGCGCTATAAGATAATAGAAGCATTTCTGCCAATCTAGCTTATACCTTAAGCATTTTAAGATCAGAGGCTCAATTGATTAAAAAAATTAAATATTTTGTTATGAAACGTCAATTGAAACAAATAAATAACATAATATATATTAGTCGTATATATTAAAATATATATACAAAAAAAGATATATAATGATTTTTTGATAATTTCACTCCTGCGAAAGTCATTTAGGATTAAAGTTTTGACCATAGTGGATATTATGTGTAGTTTATAAATGAAGTTTAAATATGTAAAAGTATGCATTAATATATGAATACAAATATACTTTATTTAATAAAGCAGATTCGTTGACAACCTTATCACAAACAAGCACCGAAATATGTAAATTTTTTTTATTTTAATAAACAATTGTTAGATGATTTTTTTTTCTAAAAAATTTGCGTTATAGTTATACTTTAGACTTTATACGATAGTCTTACAGAGATGCTAACTGAAAATAAAATTTTGCTATTCTAATCTATTCTATAAAGAGGGCGCGTCAACAAGGTCGCTTACTTTTTGTTCTATTTACGCAAAAATACAGAAGCATCCGCGTTTGTCGTTACTTTCACATGCGTGTGAAAGTGAATCTTTCCTAAATATTGAGGTGTATCGGGCGTTTTGAAATCTTGCACCTGGGACTCATTTTAGAGACACTTAAAATTGCTCCCTCATTCCCTCATATTCTTACATATTAGGTAAAATGAGTGTTCAGTATTTTTGAGTAGGCCGAAAACTTTTCTGCAACATTTTAACCCTTTAACTCTTCACTATATGAGCATTTTTACCACTTTATTAACCTTCCTATACTCACGCATACGGTCTATGAGACCGACTTATAGTATTTTCATATTTCTCAAATTTCTGTTAGCTTCATTATTCTCAATGCACTTCAATTAAGTGACGTTACAAAGCTTGGGCAAATATTACGTGTGTGCGTAAGTAGCAATAATTGGTCTGCGAGACCGAGGTGAGTATTGGCGCAACAGTTTTTCTTAGGTTACATTTTGAACATATATTTTAATTTTGTGTTATTTTTAGATTTATTTTATATTTTTTTAATTCCCTGTGTTATTTTCTTAGAACTATTGCATTTTGGTGTGTTTGATTCTAATAGAAGTATATTTTTTTAATGTTTTTTATCTCTTAAGAATTTAACTATATTTTACAATGACTGCCATGAAAGACTATTAGTCATATACAAAAAAAAGCCTTTTTCTTTAAAACTCGTGCTTATATTACTAAAAACATACATATCTGAAACTAAATGGAGTTTTATTAAAATTTTTTAGACTAATATAAGTTTTGTAGGCTCTACAAACATCGGTCTGACAGACTGGATCTAAACTATAAAGAAACTAATAATTAAAGGATATTCTATAAGGTAATGTAATTTTGAAATTAAGTTGTATCTTATGAAGCGTAATAAACAGACACTTGAAACAAATAAAATTAATAACTAAAGGGTAAATTAATCATTAAAGGATATCCCATCAAGTAGTTGAACGAACATGCCGAAAAGTAAATGTCCAAAACGAAAAAATCGTAAAAACTATAAAATGGGCAAAACGAGAAAATCTAAAAAAAAAATCGAAATTAAAAAAAATAGTCAAAACTAAAAAAAATTACCAAAATGAAAAAAGCACTTCAACGCAAAAAGCACCAAAACGAAAAAGAATCGCTAAAATGAAAAAGGGCTAAAAAACATTTAAACAAAAAAAAATCAGAAAAACGCCAAAGCTAAAAGCACCAAAATTTAAAAAAATAGTAAAAACAAAAAAAAAACACGCCAAAATGAAAAAAGCGCAGAAACCGAAAAAAATCACCAAAACGAAAAAAAGCATAATCGGAAAAACCCAAAATTTAAAAATAGTTAAAACGGAAAAAAATCTCAAAAATGCAAAAAACACTTACAAAGCCTCAAGAACAAACAAAAAATGTCAAAACGAAAAAAGGATGTATGTATCTACATCAGGGTATCCGTTAATTCCCAAGTTAGTTTTTTCTTTCGTGCCAAACATATTTTATAGAGAACTAAACGCTCTACAAAAAAGATTTATAATGATTTTTTGATAATTTCACTCCTTCGAAAGTTATTTAGGATTAAAGTTTGGACCATAGTGGATATTATGTACAGTCTATAAAAATTTCCTTTATTTTTCCATAGGCATATAGCTAGATATTTTACGAACAAAACAAGCCATATTTCATTAAAATCGATTTGCAACTTTTAATTTTATTCGTAATCAAGTGAGGGACCTCAATCAACATAAATTGTGATTTCCGTACAATACACCAGACTTGGGCAATAATGATTACATTTTGTAATTGAGTGCACACGCAATTACAAATTTTTTGTAATTGTAATTGAAAGTTTTCAATTATAATTCCTTTTTGCTGTAATTGAAAATAAAAAAATACGATTACATTTAAAAGTAATTGTGGTGGAAAAAATCTCAATCACAATTACATGTAATTGCAATTGAAAAAACCAATTACATACAATTACATGTAATTGGAAAAATACTATCTTAATTAAGTAATTATAGGAAATATATATAACGAATTACTTTTATTTATTAATTACAAAATATTAAATTACAATTAATAATAAACTTAAAAATTATAACAACAATCCCATTTGTATAATTAAATAATATATTACATATCGTTAACTTAAACGCAAAACGCCTTAACTATATTGAGAAAAGGGCTAAGAATATACTTTTTTAAAATTTTAAGGCATTTGTCCGATTGGCATAATCAGTGTATTGTATAAAATAATAGAGAGATATCTATACAATAGGGTACACTCTATTTTATTCAGATCAGCCCGGAATTTTTTGGCAATAAAAGAAAAATACAAAAAAAACTTAAAAAAACACATTTCGCGAAAACGTTCATTAAGAAAAATGAATTAATATCATTTTCGTGTTCAGCGAACTCAAAGTAGCTTAGAGAATGTTTTTTTGCAAGATATGAAACAGACTTAGAAATTCGAAAATTTGCTTCATTATTTCATCTCAAATTTGTCTGAAATCTGACTTTGTACTCGTATGTATGTATATAAATAGTGGGTATTTTGAGTGTAATGAGTTACAACAACTCTAAAGAATCTATAATCTTGCATCATATGATATTTCACAAATTGATCGATTTGATCTCATTTCCAAAATCTTGATGTTGAGGGCTAAAAGTAGATCGCAATATTTTTTTCATTATTTTCGCATTATTTCCCTTAAACATAAAATGCAAGGTTTTAGTGATATTCGAAACTTAAAATAGCAACAAAATTCTCACGCTACCTCACGCTCAGGACTACCAAACATTTAAAAAGTTAGTTGAAAAACTTATTTTACAAAAATGTAATTGAATTTTGTCAACTAAAAGTAATCATTATATGCCTAATTACAATTACAATTAGATGTAATTGTAATTGCAAAAAGACGATTACATCCCGATAAAATTTGTAATTGAAATCTTTCGAATTGCAATTACATGTAATTGTAATTGAAGGTTTTCAATTGCAATTACATTTTGAAATTGTAATTAAAATTGTTTTCAATTACAACTACATTTTTGTAATTGTAATTGAAAAATTTCAATTACATTTACATGTAATTATAATTGAAATAAATTTAATTGAAATTGCCCGAGTCTGCAATACACATATACATACACAAATTTATATGTTTCTGTTGTATGGAATACTCAAGTTTTAAAAAGAACCCCCTCATACATCTAGATTTTTGATCTTATATTAGAGGCTTTAGTAATAGCGAAAAAATTTTTGATTTTAAATGCTCTTCCCTCGTCTTTGCATTATTTTTTGTTTGCTTATCGTTAAATTTTTTCTTTCGCACTTCGTTGACAACACATTTATATGATGACGGTAGTATAGAAATCCATCGCTTAAAAAATCAATTAAATAATTTTTCTGTATAATTTCTTGCATTTTTGCTTTTGTTTTTGCGCATTAGGGATTTCGCTACTTTTAATAATTCAAATATATTTGGCTACTTAAAATTTTTAAAGTTGTTTGAATGATATCTTTAATAGCATCTGCTTTATCAAATCTGAATCACGAATGCTTCACGCTATGTCATCCTTTATAGAGCTCAAAAGTTTTACTTAACTTTCCATAAATGGGTAGTATTGGATTTGCGGAAAATTTTCTATTACGAACATGCTTTTATATCACGATATTTTTTCAATCACTTTATTTAGTGTATCTTCAATATTATAAGAAATAAGGATAAATTATTAACCCTGGATTTTTTGTATAGGAGACGACGTATTTTTTGATTTTCATTCATTTTTGTAATTTTAATAGCGTGTGTTGTTTTAGGCAGCACTGAGGTGAGAAAAAAAGGGACAAGAATTATGTTCAATAAAACCATGTTATTAAAAGAAAAAAATATGAATTTCAATAACATTTGTCATTAGCTTAATACAATATTTTGTTGTAGGTATTTCTTTCCCATGCCGGTTATTTCCTTACTTTTCATACATAAGTACTTCAAACAAGCTGTATCTCACAAAAAAATAAAAAATAAAAAAATAACTGGGATATGGCTTAGCTGTAGAGTGTATGCTTTACGTCCGGGAAGCCCGGATTCAGATGCTAGCCATGTCAACATTTTTTATTAAATTATAATATAATAAAATTTTCTATTTTGAAAAATAAAAACTTTTTTAATGTATATTTTTCACATGTTAAGAGAATTTTTTCTGTTTTTTACAGTATTTTTTATGCGTTTATAATCTTTTTTTAAAGCATATATTTGGTGCCCTGGTAATCACATTCAAAAGATTCACCTCAGAAGTGGTGATAAACAAAAATACACATGAGCACTGATAATGGAAGGGTAGCGGCTTCCGAAAGTGACGTTGCTATGTTCTACTCTGTATGTTGCAAATTAAATTGATGTTAATTTTTCCCTGGTTTCTTGGTATATTATCCATGCCTGATTCTTTCTGAATATAACGTTACGAACCTTAGTCTAATAATCAATTTGGATTCATAAGCAAATAATAACAATTAAAAACTAACAATCTTAACAAATTTGTTTTTTTTAATATTTGAACAATATGAAAGAATAATGAATTTTAAGTTTTGCGCCTTATTTATAAATTATGAAAAGACAATTCATTGAAAAAAATTTTAAATATCTCAACATATAAATTTTTTTTCAATTGTTTTTTCATATGTCCAAATATTTAAAAATTTTTCCGTTGAATTGTTTTTTCATAATTTATAAATAAGGCGCAAAATCTAAAATTGGCCTTTCATAATGTATGAATAATCGTGCTTAAAAACTATCGATATATATCGAAATATCGATATATTCAGTTCGATATATATCGATGCTGATCGATATTGAGAAATATATCGATATCGATATATTTTTCACTTGCCCATCCCTAGTGCGCGTCATTATTCAGTTTAATTATTAAAATGGCATTAACAACATACACTAAAATAACTGCCTAGGTTTGTACTTCTAAATATTTAAAAGTTTTGTGAACTTCATGAAATAGTTTTAACAATCAATCATAGTTTGTGTCCAAAACAAATGTATTGAGTGTTATCCATATTTATAAGGAACATTATCTGTTTAAAAATTTCGAATTTCCTTTAAAAAAATGTTTGCTTCTAGTGCACTCTGGGTTGTTAAATTTTCGAAGAATGTATTAGGTAGGTCTTATTTTGCTACGAAATATTATTTGAAATTTACATAACTTCTGACATTGTTGGTCGATTTTTATTATAATTAGACTTATTTGAAAGAAGAGTTAGCCTACTTTTTGCTTATTTATAAATATTTGTAAAGAATTATTTTAAAAGATAACAACTTTTTAATTTTTCATGCAAACCCAAGTAAAAATTTAAAAAGTTTTAAATTTTGACTTGGGTTTTAATTTCGTCATGCGATTTTTATAATCTTTTGTTTTTAGAGTACAGATGTATAGTGCTTTAAAAACCCTTTATTCATTTCATTCCCCGAACAACCGTGGTAGCCAATATAATTTGATTTCAGCATCCATTGAATGACAACTATAATATGAATGCTTCCTTATCATATCTCATTTAGTAGCATTTGTAAAATCATCTTATGCTGATGATTTGGTAAAGCACTAATGAAATGCTGGCATATAGACATGCTTAAACCGCAACAAACAAACAAATTTTTTTAATAAAATTGGGAGAATATCTCAAAAAATAAATTTAATACATGCTTAATTTGGATTTTATTTCTCATTTTGCCTTATATTTACTTTTATTGTCAACCAATGGGCGACTAACTATATAAAGGGGTAGAAAAAGAAATTAATTCATATAGAATATACACAAACTGTTTTTTGTGTTTTGTATACGTTTCAAGGCCTATTACGCTTATTCTATTGTGATTTTCAAAAATCATTTGTAGATTCTTAAATGATTTTTTGAAAGTCTGTGCATAAGATAAGAGGTTTGAAACTTTTCAAAAGTATGGTTGAAATATACTGATCATTTGGTAAAGCACCAAAGAAATGCAGGCATATCGACATGCTTAATCCGCAACCAATAAAATTGTTTATACATTTTCCTTTGAGAAATCATACATGAAAAATGGCAAAGCTGGGAAAGATCAGTTTAATATCAACTCGAAAGTGACTTGATTCTCGTATTAAATTTTCACAAAAAGTCGTATACATAAAAACTAAAGCCACATTCAACAGATCCAACAGATCTGAGAAGAGGTGAAAAGCAAAATACACGTGGGCACTGACGATGGAAGTGTAGCGGCTCCCGAAAGTAGTGCTACTCTGTTCTGCTTCGTACATTGCAAAATTAAGTGTATGTTAATTTTTCCCTTGTTCCTTGGAATATTAATCATGCCCAATTCTTTCTGAATTAAACGTTACGAACTACAGCCTAATAATCAATTTGGACTCCCAAGCAAATACGTTCGCAATAATCATACTAATAAATAATTAGCTACTGGATTGAGCTTTTTACGTGTTTACATGTTCATATATAGATTTAGTATTCAATAGAACACTGAAAATGGCACATAGCCGAAACCGGTCTAATTATCAAGCAAATTTGACGTGGGATGACGGAAAATGGTTCCGAATTCAAACAAACACCGTCGCACAGTGGGTTGAAACATAGGTAAACTGAGGATTAATTCAGGGAAGCCAATTATTTTTGATATAAAATTTTTTTTGGAATAACTGTACATTATTTAGTGAAAAAATAAGGTTTTTGAAAAAAAAAACTGATAGAAAATATTTTTTATTTAAAAAAGAAGAGAAAAATTATATGTACATATATATGCATTTAAACACATTTTGGGTATTATTGTGATAATAGCTTTAGATATCTTCAACATCATCACCATAATCAGCATTATCATTATAATGATCATTATCATCATGATCATAATAATCATTATCATGATCAGAGTCCTCATCATCATTGTCGCCTTCTACGGGAAGAATTAATAATTCCAAAGCCACCTGCGGTATTTTGTGTGTATTTATTTTTATATTAGTTTTACTCATGCTGCAAATATATGGATCTGAAGTAAGCAGAAATCTATTAAATATGTCTTCATTAGTTTTTTCCCGGCTGCATTTACGCGCAAAGTATTCCCTATAGTTTTTGAAGTCTTTGTTTCTAGCCTCTTGCGCTTCCTCTGATAGCTAACCAATTGGCAAAAGGGCATTGGATATATAAATACACTCTAATTAAAATTAAAAAAAATTGCCCACTATAAATGAGGTAAATTTCAACAAACTCTGTAATTTTACATGAAATTTCTTAAAATTTACTTAGCTTATGTTAGAAATTATTTAGAATATGTTGAAATTTTCCGAATTTCTAGTAGGAATCTTTACTTGTTCAATTAAAGTGCAAATGAAAACCATACTTCTATGTATGTTCACATGCTTGTGCCCAATTTTTTTATGTAGGGTACAATGAACTATAACAATTAAAAGAGATGGAAGCGTGACACGATATTTTTTAAATGCAGTGTTCGTGAGTTACATATAATTTTATCAAGAAATTTATTTATAACAACGTAAGTTATTGCCGAATTTGTGCGTTAGCTTATATTTTAGCTTTGGTTTTGTTCGAACATTAAGTGTTTTCGTGATCATTTCGAGCTCGTGAGTTAATTTTAAATTTAATAAAAGCACGAACGTAGGCAAAAATTAGAATTCGGTGTAAATAAAACAGAAATTATTTTTTGTAAGTGAGCGTGAGTCAAAATTAACTCACGCAACCATCTCTGATAGAAACCAAACTTATTAATAACAATAACTTTAATACCGAAAATAAAGACAAAAGAGAGTTAAAAACAAACAAGTTGATTTGTTGTTTGTTTTTTCAACTGGAGTTCTTTCACAAAAATTTTAATAAGTAAAAAAACGCGGTGCCTCTGCAAAAGTTTGGTGTGGAATATATAAGCTAAAATACTATATTAAAATATCACTTAATAAATTTGCTGGATCGTAACAAGAAATTTCTTGAAACTCTGTGTATATATCGAAAATACCCCAAATATGGAGCACTTTTTAAAAAAATATTAAAAATATTTGCAAAACATTTATCTAAAAAACATTAATGCAACTATGTAGCCAAATACCTGAAGTTGATGCTTCCATTTTAATAAAATTACTTTTAGAACGCTTAATAAGAATTATCAGCAACCAAATATCTCAATTTTCAGTTTTAGGCACGGCACTAAAAATTTTAAAAAATTATTTGACTTTGACAGCTCACAGTCGATAGAGTAATTTACTCAAAACAAAAGTTTTTGGCAAATAGTGATGTATAATTTAATTACCTTTCACCCAGTACCACACACGAATGTGTAGGATAAACTTCAGCTTTTGAATAAATCCTCACTTTTGGTACATTTCAACCCTCTGTGCGTCGGAAGAAAAACACAACAGTGTTTACATGTTGATATATACTTAAGTATAAAATCAAACCCAAAAAGTTCGTCTTGAGTAGAAAAAAATCAGAAAAATGGAATGAAGAAAAATAAATCAATGGCGACGCTGGGAAAATGCAGTTTAACTTGAAAAAGATTTAATTCTCGCATTCAATTTTATTATATAAATCCAAAATCACGAAGCTACACTTTTTTAAATTTTACAGGACAGAGAAAAAAAAATAAATAAAATACTTCAAGTTACTGAAGTAAAGCCGCTTTATTTTCGTTTGTAATTTGGCTGATTTTTATGATAAAGATTTGAAAATTTGTGGGGACATGCATTTCGATGTAATACGAAATATTTAATCAAAAATGCAATTTCAAGTTTTTTGTTAGTTACGTGGTTTTGGATTTCAGCTGACGATATATAAGAACTAAAACCACATTCAACAGAGCCACTTGACAAGCGGTGATAACCTAAATACACGTGAGCACTGACGATGGAAGTGTAGCGGCTTCCGAATGTGATGCTACTTTGTTCTGCTGTGTACGTTGAAAAATTAATTTAATGTTAATTTTTCCCTTGTTCCTTGGAATAGTAATCATCAAAGCGAATTAATATCAAGTGGCCTTATCATCAAAACAACACACATACAAGGTAGGTGTAGGTAGAACTATTTTTATTTGTGCTTTGACAGTTCGGGCTAAAGTTTTTCTCTTTTCTTATATAGAGTTTGACTGATGGGATGTAATCGGCTGATGATCATCTGTGATGATAAGGCTACCTGGTACTGAATTCGCCTTGGTAATCATCACGTTCGAAATAATCATACTAATACATATTTTTAATTTCCCATTTTTTGCGGAATTTTACAAACATTGTGGGGGAATTTCCGTTTCTCAAACCCTACTGAAACTACAAAAACAACTTATAAGGTCGCCTATTAATCTGATACCGAAATACACAATATGTGATTACTACAATAACAAACTACCCTATAGATAATAGTGAGCTACATGGTCCATTTTAGCTGAAATGGAGTAGTTACATGTTCCTATGTATTGCAGTCTTGTTCGCAAATGACATGGTCCATGACTGCATTTCATCGGACTAGTCTCAAAACTACTCTATGTCACTGTTCGATGGAGTACTCAAGTGTTCGTACTCGTTAAAACGGAAACACTTGTCGGTTAACGAGAAGCTATTGCTTGCAAATGATATATTCCATGACTGCATTACAAAGGACCATGTTGTAACTACTCCATTTCAGCTAACATGGACCACGTAGTCCAATATTATCTGTAGGGAAGGGATAATTGCTCGTGTTTTTGCAATTTCAACATGAACGTTTGAGTGCTGCATCAAGTAGTGGCATGGAGCAGTTCTGAGACTATGCCGATGTAGTGCAAAGTTGGGTTATATGGTCCAGTTATAGGATATCGTAATGTTAAAGCGACCATGTTTTCTGCATACATTTGGGTTACCTTTGGACTATTCCTAGTCCACTATGGAGTATTCTTTATATGGGCGTATGGACTAGTGCGTTATCTGCAGGGTAGTAACATATTTTCAACTAACGAAAGTAATAAACTCATTTGATTATCTGAAACTGTATTGACTGCATATACTTAAGTATGTATGTGTGTATCTACAGATGTGCTCATACATTGTAGATACGAGCATTACGTTGTAATAGTGCATACAGTCGAATTGTTGTCCCAAATTAATGTGTCTCACTAAACTAGCTACAACTAGCGGGGGGCCTGCCTTATCTTATCGCCAATACACAAAATTTCAACGACAAAAAAACTGACAACATAGACAAGTGAAACTGAAAAAACACAACACCTATTACGCTTTTAATAAAAGAAAACGAAAATAAGAAATGTTGTTGCAGTCAAAAAATATTCAGTAGCAACTATTGCTTGTTGCCGTACAGATCGCCATAGCTACATACAAAATCATCGGCCCTATTTTACATACCAGTGTTGGTGACGAAACAAAAACGTATACAATAAACAATATTAAATATTTGGAATTAAAAGCAAAAAAAAATCTATTCAAATTAACACTTACATACACATGTAAATAATTATAAAAATTATAAAAACGAAGGTACATTTTAATTTAATGGACACCACTTTGTTTGTCAAAGCAAAATAATTATTTTCTTTAAGTTTATCTTTTAGTTGTTATACATTTTCGGGTACATAAACACATATACTTAATGTTTGATACATATTTGATGTAAAAATAGAACAATAAAGTTCAAAAATCGTTTGTCAAGAGCAATTGCGGCAGAAGCACCATTCACAACAACTCAACTAAAATGCTGATCAAAACAATACAACTGTTGAACAATGGGTATGTGTACGATTAAATTCAATTACTACTAAATAAACTTTGTGTGTTTTTGAACACGTATACATAGTAGAGATGGAACCGTGAGTAACTTTCCACTCACCATTATAAACGTTCACGATAATTAAGGTTTCTTATGTCTTATTATATTGCATCTCTTATTCTTTTCTCTTATTATGTATATACATAGCATCAAGATCATGTACACTCACGTGAGTAAAAAAATTTTGTTGAAAGCACACGTTGTATACGAAAATATTTTTAGAGTAAATGCAATGCCAACTCTAGAATCGCCTATCTGTAGATACCCTGCGGATAGTTTGGTGACAAATGATCCAAAAGTACTCGTCCTATGACTTAAGAAAATGAGTCTGGTGCCAAAAATAAGGAGTAGTGAATTGAGAAAAATTACATATTGTGTAAATGGTCACATATTGACCATTTTCAGTCAATTTAGTTGGTACTTCGGCTAGTATTGTAGTAAACGGCACTGAACAAATTCGATGCAGCTGGATCTAAGGCCTATCACAAAGTATCTATATAATATTAATTGTCTACCTTCAATGAGACTGCCATGCCACTCAGAAACCTGTTCAGATATTAACTCTAGTTTAACTGGTATTTATAACATTGATATATAAGTTCCCTTGTGGTCGGGTGGGTAGTGTACTAGCCTGTCATGCCGGAGGTTGTCGGTTCGAGTTCTATCAAAGACACCGCTTAAAAATAAAATACAATTTCTACTTGGATTTGTATTAATAAAAAAAAATTAATTAATCGATAAATACAGCTGAATTTTGGAATAATATTTATATATAATCTATATTATTCTACACCGATTAGGACTCCAAAAGGTAGTTCAAAGACAACTTACAAGGTGCCTACAAAGTATCAATTAAAACCATCCTAGGCCATCCCCATGTAAAAGTGGCTGGTCCGCTTCATATGAAGTGTTAGAACTCGGACTGGTCCCTACCACCTGGGGACCGGTCACGTGACTTGTTTTGTGTTAGTTCCATTTACCGTAGGGTAGCTTATAAACAATGTCTCAGAAATTAAATTAGTATCAAAGTTAATTTAAATATGCATATTGTTAAATAGAATGCAAAAAGCCCTAACGGAGTAAATTCCGATGTTCATATTTCACCCACATATAACCGCTGCTATAAAAATCAGACTTATCCGAAGAAATATAGTGATAATATGAAGAGAAATCTAAAAGGAAATAGAACAGATAAATAATTTGCATATTTATTGCTTGTCCTGTAAAATGATCAAAATGTTCATTAGGACGTTTGCGTTTCAGGTGACGATATACATATGTACATGCATGCATCATTCTCTGAAAAGGACAGCAGGCCTGATTGAAGTTATTCTTTAGCAGGCCTATTTGCAGGTCCTACGTGGCATGCCTGACAGAAGACCTGTTCTGGGAAGGTCTGTTTAAAATCAAATAGATGTACATTTTTTTTATCTGGGTATCTCTATAGCGGCTTGTATATTTTTGATTATCGTGATGTTTCATTTCGAACTTCTTCTTTTCATCCAAAATATTTGTTTTATACATATGAGGCTAAATTTCGCATATTTATTAAGAAGGAATTGGACATGATGTAGTAGCTGCAACATAAATCGCATAATTGCAGCATGTATGATGTCTCTTGTAAGTAAGTAAATTTCAGTCTTATACACAAATTATTTCCGAAAAAAGAATACGAGAATGTTTGCTATTTCTAAAGTAAATTTTTTGTTAAACAAAACGAAAAATCTAAAAAGAGAGTACTTATTCCAAAAGAAGGGAGAACGAATGTGTATCGGATCTTTAAGAAAAGAGTGTAGAGGCCTTCTAGAAGGAAATCCTGAGAAGGCAGAAAATAATTAGGGATTTTATTTCAGGTCCCCTAAGGTCTTTAAAAAGGCGTATTTACTGAATGCCTCATAAGTTTTACCGCTTGCCATATATACTTTGAGTTTTAAAGACATATCGTCATATAAAATGCAAAAGAGCCTATTTGCGTTTTTAAAAATTTTTTTCGGGAGAGATAAGACACTTAATGGAAAGCAAATTATTGTGATTTTAAGAACGATTTTGCTAGATAGCATCATTAATAGAGCCTGAATTAATGATACTATGATAATGAAAAGTTTTTTTAAAATAACAATAGTTTGCTTCTTAACTTTTATCTCTCCTGAACAATTTTTAAAAATGTAGACAGATCCTTTTGCATTTTATATGACGATATGTATAAAAAAATTAACGTAAAAAACACACAAGAATAAAATAATTGCATATGTATCAATGTTCATTATTTCTAAAACTTCAGAATCAAAATCTTGTGAATAATCAGTTAATGCAATTTTGTTGTACATGTTGTTTGTATTAAAAAGTTTTAACGTTTGAAAAGAAAACTAAAGTGTTTTTCGAGTGTTTTTGTATGAACCGACTCGGAGTTATTTTTGTGTTTTACTGATTCCTTCTTTAAAGAGGTCTACTAAGCCACACACCAGACCATAGTTGTTGGGTGACTGGTATCTTAAAATGATTTTGGGGCAGAAGAAATATATTTCAAATCCCCAAAAAACCCCAGCGAAAAAAGTGGTTCCCCGAAAATTCTTCTAGGGATTATCACAAAACATTTATCCCCAATCCCAAAAAATACCCTATTCGGGGACAAATCCCCAAAACTGGGAACGCTGTCGACAGCTTAACAAAGTCGAAAGTTTAGAGTAACAGTCGTAGCTTAACTCTGGGCGAGGCGACCAGGCATTTTTGTTGTTTTCCCTTTAAGAATTTTTCATCTCATTGTATTGTTTAGTATTTTTTTCCTTGAATAACCATAATCAATTACGTTTTTTTGTGGAATTTCATTGATCATATGCAATAAAACACTTTGAACATTTGACATTGGTGAAGATTACGAAAAAGTAATTTTGAGAAGAATGCCCTGGTGGAGACCAAACAAATACATACGGGGAGTTGATGTCAGGACTTACTTCTTCCTACGTGAAGATATACACACTGTTACTGAAGTATACGAATGAATTTTTTTTGGTTTTTAATAAAATATTAGTAACATAGTTCCATATATTTCATTATCTTTGAAAGTATTTAAAAGGGGAAAAAATAAGCTAAGAGATTTGACTATATAGAACCACTTTGCTTTTAATCCAAACTGATTATATAGGCTAAGGTTCGGAAAGTTATATTCAGAAAAAATTAGATATGATTAATATTCCAAGAAACAAGATGTAAATCAACTTCCGTTAAAATTTCAGTGTGCAGAAGAAAATAACGTTGTTTTTGGAGGCCGCAATACTCCCATAGCCGGTGCTCATTTTGAGTATTTTAAGTTTTTTGTTGTTATATAAAAGAAAACTTTTTTTTTTCTTCTAAAGTCCATGCAAAATGTTGAAATCTTCGTAAAAAATAAGAAAAGGCAGTAAATTAATTATTAATGTTTTATATATCGAAATTACGGACATTTTAAATCATACGTATACTTTAGTAACTGAGTGTAGATCAACGGTTCCTGTTTACTGTGCGAAGGTTTGGGTCGGGGATGGCTTTTTGGTAGGCGCTCCTATTCATGTTTTTGTATAATCTGGTATTTTCTTAACACTTAGCTACGCCATAAAAATTTCAAAGCCCAAAAAAAACTTTAGGGGAATATTATAAAAAAAATTTATATTGAATATAGTAACTTTTACTGATTTGTAAAGCTAATTTACTTTTCTATTAGAAATTTTAAGGGAATTAACAAACTTTTTTAGTTTAAGATGATTAACTTCTACAAGGCCAAGAAATCATATTTCTGTAATTTCTTCTTGGGTGAATTACGAAAAAATCTACAACTCTCTTAATTTTAAATCGAATGATCTCGGTTTTTTCAATATTAATTTACAAATAAAATGAAAAAAAATTAAGTTAAATGGCTTTATTATAATGAAACATAATAATGATGCAGATAATGCACTAAAAGCTAAACAATAATTAGGTAATAATGAAATGTAAATAAAGAAATGTATTATTTTATTTGAACAGTAGCTACACCACTCTTCTCACCAATATGCAATATTTATCCAACAATTATAGAATACACATAATTGTATTGTCATCAGAGCCAAAAGTGTATTCTTCAGATCAATCGGTGAACAGGAATGGGTTAAAATTTCAATTACTAGAATCAACGCAAACACGATACAAATAATGTCAACTAAATATGTATTGCTTTTTATGGGTGTGGCGCTCCGCACTTTTCTAATCACTTTTTATGACGTGGCGCAGTCCACTCTTCTTATTACAAAATTGTATTATGATCAAAAGTAAAGATGTTTACCAATTCTCAGATTAATAGGTCAAGAAGAAAAGGGTAAAATTAGATATTAATTTTTATGGGCGTTATGTAAGCGACTTTACTAATCACAATATTGTATTGTCTGCAAAAGTAAAGGCGTTCACCGAATTTCAGATCAATCGTTAACAGGTAGGGGGTAAATTATCAATTACTAGATGCAACATCGTTTTTAAAAACATCGATTTTTGAAAACATCGATGTTTCCACGATAAAAAAACGGTGTTAAGAAGCATCGGCATTAGAAACGATACATCGATGTTTCAATTTTCTTAACATTAGATGATTTAATATGTACGTAGGCAGAAATATTTTAGCAAATATATACATATAAAAAGTTATGTATATTCAGTACTTTAATACAATGCACATTGGGGCAGAATTTAAATATTTTGGAAACAAATCAGCCATTTCTAAAATAATAATCCGATCAATATAAAATTTCACTTAGACATAGCAGAGGAAAATTTCTATTTAACTGAGGAAAATGTGCTTCCCACATTGCTCAGGTGTTGGGCTATGAAGTCTCAAAATGGGACACTTTGGGCATATAAAATTTTTCAACTGCTATACATTTTTGGTTTCTCATGCGAATATAAAATTTTCTTGTGTCCTTATAATCCTTATAGATTTCAAAAAACCGTGTTTGATTAAGCACTTATCTTGTGCAGTTAGTGAGTTAAACTCATTTCAAAATTAAAATTTCTCAACTTTTCAAAAGCTTGGTCCAGCGTTTTAAAGATATCGTATCCAAATACCGAACGATTTTCGATACTGTTTTTTTTTGTTAGTTAAACAACAAAATTTCAAATTGTTTGAAAGAAATTTGATGGAAATATTCCTTCTGAGTTGGAAAATATACAACTTTTAATTTGAAAGTTGAAAAAAATTTGTATTTCTTACAAATGTTTTATTTGTTATAACTTTTGCCCTAAAATGCACCATCATTCTTTGTTCCATAAAAATGGCATGATTTTAGAACAAAATTTAATCTAATTTACCATTTTTGTTGTCCCTGTGCCACTCCGAATTCGACATATTTTGGAGCAAAGTTTTGATTTTAGCCCATATGTCTTAAAATCTCAAAGCTTCGATTGAAAAACAAATACCAATTGCAGAAACTCTTGTGTGTATCCATTTCTTTGGCAAAGCATTTTATGGGATATTTCTCATGAATTCTCAGTAGCAAATCTTAGTTTTCTTTGCTTAAATTTTTAAATCTGTAACTGCAAAATTGCATTCGAATATAACAATAATCAAGGATTTTATACCATTAGAAACTGTAATACGGACAAAACAACATATAACAATATTTTCACCCTTGTTTTGCAAAGTCTTTCAAAAATTAAAATATTTTTAAAATCTGAATATGGTGGTGAAAACCACATTTTGTTACTTTTGATATGTGATAATTCTACCTTTCTCTTTTGAACGTGTAAAATTAATGGACTTATAATTAAAAACTCATACCAAAACTTGCTATTGATTTTAAAGCGAACGGCGCAAAAAATTAATTTATTTTATATTTATATATTTATATTTATATATATTATTTTATGAACGATATCCATGTTTTTTATTTTTGACGCCGATGTATCGACGATGTATCGTTCATCTATATTTTCTAAACATCGATGTATCATTTGCATCCCTAGATTCGACCCGACGCACGTTGGAGTAATTGTTACCCATATGCGAAATTAATTCATCCAGGACCTCTTATGAACCAATTTGTGCTTTTGTGTATACGGGGCTTCCCACGTATCACTTAATGCCACTTTTCCATTTTCGATAAAAATGTCCTTGAAAAGCTTACATTTTTTGTTTCGGATCTCCAACAACGCATGTGATACTATCTCCGTATGATATACATACACAAATTTTGTACGATATAATACCCAGAATATTTTTCGACGAAGTGTGCATTTGGTTGCTCTGTTACGCGAATGTGTATAGCATAGCACACAGTGCGGCGATACATATGTAAAACTAGTTTTCTAAAAAAAACCGTCAAATTCCGCAAAAAGTTTTTTCCGGAACTATTTCGTAGCTATTCGCTATTCGCAGATTTGAAATTAGTTTCATGGAATTTTGCGGAATTCACAAGTATCTCATCTCGCTATAAAGAAAAGCGGCTTCCGTGACTAATGACTTTTTTATGTCATTTATGTCGACATAAGCGGTTTCATGCATCTCTGCTAGGATCTCATTCATACGTTATTTTTGCCTGAAATTTTTACATGAAACTTTTTTTTATATAATATAGAGTTTGATATTAAGCTACTCCAACAGTATCGCTACTGACAATTCTGTATAAGCTGCTCTCTCAAGACCACCTGTTATCAGGGGTGCCAGACGATTTTGACAAAATATCGGCATAATTTCCAAATAAAATCGGCATTATCGGCACTTCAATTTTACAAAATCGGCAAAAAATCGGCAAATTTAAAATACCCATTTTAAATACAATAAACCATATTTTTAACACCAACAATTAACCAAAGTGAGCAATTCAGCATTAACTAATGTTTATAACATATTAAATAATATAAAAATCACTGAAAATAAAAGAGAAAAAGAAACAGAAAAAGAAATTTCAAATGAATTGTTGACAAGAAAGTGGAAGTCTTTGTCTGAGGAAATTCTAAAAACTTTGCCGAAATGTCGCAAAGAATTCTATAGAAACTCTGAAGAATTTTCTGGGGAAATTCAAAAGGAGTTTTCGATATGTCTGAACAATGTTATAAAAATTTCTGCCAAAACATCAGAAAATATCTGACAAAATTCGGAGCTAAAATTGATATTTATCAGAAATGTCGTATAAAATTCTCACATAGAATCAGAATGTTGTACGACCTCTTTGACTCTTCTTCTGGCATACATTTTTCTGCTGCCAATGGCAGCTCATCAGAAAACATTTACTCATATTTTATAAGTTTGAAAATTCTAACATTTATGCGCAAGCTCTAAAGAGATAAATGAGAACTATTACAAAAACTAAAATCAGACAATGTGCAGAAGTGCCTGCTAAAACTCGTAAGACGTAGACTATTCCGTTAAATATCTTAAAGGAAATTGATCGGATAATATATCAGAAAACATCATGCCAGAAAACTGCCGACTAATCTGGCAAATGTCTGAGGGAATTTTATACAACTTGGTTGATTTTCTGAAAAAGTCTCAGATTTTAACTGATGTTAGACATGTCAGAAAAAATGTTTACTTAGTAATTGTATATAAACCTAATCCTTTTTCTCTTTAGTAAAAGCGCTGACTGATTAACAGTTCTCATTTTAATGTAACAGCGTATTTAATCTATTCCAGTGCTGCCCAAAATTAAGAAATTATAATAAAACAAACAAAGTTACCCTGTGTTAAGTGTTTATTAAAAAGTCGGCATTTTTGAAGAAAAAATCGGCCAATCGGTACATTGATAAATTTGAGGCAAAAAATAGGCAAAATGCCGATAAATCGGCAAATATTGCCGGCCTGCCTGTTATATATTCGCTTTTAACATGTAAGTGCAAAATTCACTCACAAACTAACCACCTAATAGCCAAATTTAAATCAGAGCGTTCAGCGTTCAGTACATTTAATGTAAATTTTTTATCTTTTAAGATAATATTGTGATACGGTAATATTGTATATAATATTGTATACAATATTACGATATATATATATACAATATTGACATATACGTAACCTCTTACCAACGCAACGCTCTGATTTAGGTTGAGTTGTATGTACGAAGACTTGAGAGAGAATTAAATTAAGTGCCAAAGTAGAGATAAATGATTTTTGAATACATACTCAATGTACCTATACCACCCAAAATATTGGGAACATTTGCAAATGGTACCAAATAAATCAGGGGGGGGTACCATCGTACTTTTTAGGTATGAATATTACCAAAAAAGTACAATCATCCCTCGGAGAAACCGTTAAGCCCGGCTGAATTCCGGCTATACAAAAATCTGTATTGAACGAAGCTGTCCTTCGATAAACCCAGAAAATAAAATCCTTCCTCAAGACTGTCCGAATGCAGGTTATAATTGGAAGAGCTAAATTTTATGTGCGCACTAATTACAAATTAAAAAATATAAAAAAATCTAATTGAGAAATAAGACCATAATAGGTTTCTCAATCAATTGAGAAATAACGCCATATAGTATTATTTCTTAATTCATTTAGAGATAAGGCCATATGACTTTATTGCTCATGGATTTATTGCACTGCAGCATGGATTACTCCAGTGTGCGATGACACAAACAAGGTAAGCTAAATAAAATCGTTTAAACAGCATGTCCCCATTACTGCTTTTTAGACCACGATCACACATCCTCGCGGAACTAATATTTTTGACCATAGAAGCTTAGTAAAAAAATTTTTTTTTCAATGTTTCACGATTACGCATACTAAAGAATATAATTTTCTTCATCACGAATGAAGAATATGAAAATTCTGCTGTTGAACCAGTTCCAGACAGTTTCAAGCAATTTCTTTAAATTTTTGCTATATTGCTAGTCCTCTAATTTTTTGTTCAAATATTAGTTGCACAATATAGAGCTGGCTACCATGATTTATTCGATTCGGACTGGTTTGGCCCTTCACTTTATACGAACTAAGTCACTAATAACATATTTTGGAATTTGAAAGAACAAATTTCTCGCTATCAGACGTGAAAAACAAACGCAGTGCCCGTCTCTAACATACAGAATCTCCATAAATGATTGTAACAAATAAAGTTCGAAAAGACTTTTTGAAATAATAACACTGTGATAGTCGAAAATTTGGGCAAAGGGTCTAGTAGTTGGTCTTACACAATTTGTGGCCAAGGAGTCTAATAGCGTCTACTTTCTTGTTAGACTGGTTCGAGTTTTTGAGATATTGGTATGTTAATTTTTTTCTTTGGATACCCTATTATTCATTAAGAGTCGATCTTATATGTAAATTTTGCAAACAGAAAATGGTTGTACCTTTACTTTTATATAATATAAGATGAAAAAAAAACCGAAATCCCAATACAGTGTAGTGTAATTAAAGTATTAACAAAACGTTTAATTAATTTGTTGCGGCTAGCTAATCTATATGCCGGCATTTCGTTGAGTGCTAACGCCAACTCGTTAGTAGATCTTTAAAAAATCAGCGTAACATTTGCTGTCCTCCAATGGAAGATCTATTAGATTTTATGCCGATGTAACCATATTTGAAAACTTTTCAAAAGTCGTATGCTTATAGACAGACTCTCAAACAAGAAACGAGAATCACAATACAAAAGCATAACATTAAAAACACACACAAAACTTATACAAACAAACAACACAACAAACCTTTTTTATTCGGTATGAATCTGTTTATTTTTCTTACAACTATTACACTACGTCTCCAGTAGACATGAAATGACTAACATTAACACCTAACATCATGTTAATGTTAAGTGTAGGCTTCTCATGTTAATGATTTCTTCATGCTTTAACATTGTTGTTAAAGCACTTCTTGTAATAACGCTTTCATAACACATGTCTTAATAGCATTTAATGTATAATGTAGACGGCATGTTGTAAAAAATAAAAATTGTTTTTTGTGTTGTTTGTATATGTTTTTTAATTCAAAGAAATTTTTATTATTCTGGCTTTAGTTCGTTTAATTTTATTTTACAATTAAATCATTTTTATTGAGAAAGGATGTTTCAAAGCATATTATAATTGAAAAAAAGAGAATTTTTTTTACTTTTGTAAGGGTCGAACTGAATATCGATGTTTTCGCGATCAACCACGACCCCATCGCCAAAGCTCTTTGTACTCAAAGTTACTGCTGCCACGACAGTCAAGCAGATAAATATCCAACGTTGAACTAATTTGCGTTAAGCATTTTTTACTCAATTAAGCTTTTTTGGTGGTTTAGAAGTTTACCATATGTGGTTGTTATCTTAGCCAAACACTACTTGTGCGTTTTTCCTTTACTCAACTAACTCTCCAGTTACACGTTCAAGAAATTGCTTTCAAGTTGATCACACACATATTGCTTGTTAAAATTAATTGAAATTGACGCTGTGACGTGCGCTGCAAGAAAATTGATAGTCAATTTTGTTTTTAAGATGCCCTCGTCAAGGAATCAACAACGAAACAGTAAAATCTGTTCATAGCGAATTCTCGGTTGTAGCAAACTAAGTCTAAAGTCCCGAAGTTTTGGTTGCCATTTTCATACAAAAATGCTTCGTAAAAACGAATTTGCTTTTAGCGAATCCCCGTTTGTATCGAACTACGCTTATTACGAGCGTTTTTTGTTGTTGTTTCCCATAACTTCGTTATAATCGAGCCTTACTGTAATTTATTTACAATGGTTGTGATCAGCTGCTTAAATTGAACGAAAAATTTAATGAAAGCTTGAAAGGAAAATTGAAAGCAAGTTGGTATTCAATTTCAAAATGTTTGTGTGTTAGTAAAAAAGTGAAACTTGAAACAAAACTTGAAGCAAAACTTGAACGTGTAACATCCAAGTAAGTGGAGAAACATTGCTTCTCCAAGTCTTAGGGCTTACATGTGTTTATTTTTCCCTAAGACCTGGAGACGGGGATGGCAAAATTGTACAATTGTACCATTTTTGGTACAAAACAATTACAAAAACATTTGCTTATTTAGTACAATTAATAATTTTTCCATTTTTAAATTTTGCGAAGTATTGGGAACAAAGTTTGATTAAAAAAAAGAAATATTTAAAGCGATCAGATAAGACCATCTTACAAAACGTAGCCTCTGCGATTTAGCGCTTTCGCATCCACGATACATATTAAAGTCTAAAAAGAACTAATTTTTATAAATTTACTTGCATTATAGTAAATTCGAATATTTCGGAACTTTATTGGGAATATATTCTTCTACCTTCCAATAGCAGATATGTCCAAATTAGTGAGTTGCTTTTTATTAGAAATTGATAAATCTGACTTAAGTACACTTTCCTTTTTGCCACAG
This sequence comes from Panzeria rudis, assembly GCA_956483635.1. Taxonomy (NCBI): domain Eukaryota; kingdom Metazoa; phylum Arthropoda; class Insecta; order Diptera; family Tachinidae; genus Panzeria; species Panzeria rudis. The sequence goes on from OY101450.1 coordinate 40,693,163, forward strand.
ATAGTACTATATGAGCATTTTCGTAGGAAAGTCCACTTTGTGTCACGTGCGACACCAATAAATGATGCTTTTTTAAGGAAATGTAAGTTTGTTTTTACTTCTTTATATATTTGTGTGAGTAAAAGTTAGTAAAAATCCAACTATGTACATGGTTCTGAAATACAAGCTTAATGGTTTTATGTCGCACGTGACCAAAAAGTCGACTTTCCTGTGGGAGTGCCCATACACTTATGTACGTATAGAAAAGTGTAATATTTGCTATACTTAATACATGTTTCTGGTTTCAAAAATCTGTTTTGGTACAATTAGGTCCAAAAAAGTACAATTTTGGATAACAGTTGGTACAATTTTAAAATCTCATATGCCATCCCTGCCTGGAGATATAATTTTGTTATATATTATCCAACTCAGTTAACAGTAACAATATTGACAGCTTATAATTGTTATTTAGTTTTATACATATAAAAAAAAAACCAAAATTAAATATATTTTTTTGAAAACAATTTTAAACGATAATAATATACATCTAAATTTTATTTAAAGCTTGTCAAAATACTTTACTGTCACACTATATGCAAACACACATACGATTACAATCAAGAAATGATCTGGATTTTTACATTGTTTACCATTTTATGTTTTTTATTTAATTAATTTTAAAACTAAAGACATATTTTTTTATTTAATTACATCAATTTCATTGTATACTTGCATATTCCAACTTCTCTGTACATTTGCTAATTACAGGCCATTGATCTAAATATTTCATTCATTCGCTTTTCTTGAGGAAATTTCCATGATTTTAGATTAAAACTTGTAGACTGTAAAATCTGTTTAATTTTTTTCTTTTTGTTTTGTTGGGTTTGTTTTTGTCAAGTATATTTTTTTAAATTTGATTTTATTATCAATAACAAAATTGGCCTTGATCGCATTAACCAACAAATTGAGGGTCATCGCTTTCACTTTGAATAATTTCAAGGCATACAAAAGGAGATTATTAGACAAAGAGCTTAGAAAAGTTGGCATTCAATTTTTGGTACGGAAAATTAGCAAAATCGGTTTATTAATTATTGTTACGTTTCCAAGCTTAGCTAATACATATGATGTTACGAATATCAATTTTTAGTATTCGCGAATACGAATATCTGCGCTAATATTCGTCCAATACGAATATTCAATCTTAAATAAAATAAAAATATCCCCTTTGCGTCAATAACATTAAATTGGAAAAAAAAACTCTACTGACTTATTCCATATAAAACCAACGAGTGGTTGGGCCCGACCCCTCCGAATCGAACCAAGCTTGGTATGGTAGTTAAGTTTTGCACAACTAACATTTCACCAAAAAAATTTGAGAAATATTTCCAGTTGTTCCCAAACTATGATGCACTTACTAATTTGAAAAAACGAGTGATTTTTTTGCTATTATCTTTTTGGCAACACTAGTTTTGACAGCTCACGCACGTTTTGTATCTTGTGTCACTGTCAAACATCTTCAGTTTGGTCTATAATTTAATCATGAATCGTCTTACAAACGAACAACGCTTGCAAATTATTGAATTTTATTACCAAAATGCGTGCTCTGTTAAGAAAGTTCATCGCGCGCTTCTTCCATTTTATTGTCAGTTTAATCGACCTACTGAGGCTTCTATTCGGGCTATTGTAAAAAAATTTCGCACCAAATTTACATTGTTGGACATTAAACCACCAACACGTTTACGTAGAGTGCGAACTGAAGAAAATATCGCAGCCGTATCGGCCAGTGTTGGTGATGACCGTGAATTATCGATTCGGCGCCGTTCGCAGCAATTGGGCCTCTGTTACTCCACTACGTGGAAAATTTTGCGGAAGGATTTGGGTGTGAAGCCTTATAAGATACAGCTGGTGCAAGAATTGAAGCCAAACGACCTACCACAACGCCAAATTTTTGGTGAATGGGCTCTTGAAAAGTTAGATGAAGATCCACTTTTTTATCGAAGAATTGTGTTCAGCGACGAGGCTCATTTCTGGTTGAATGGATACGTGAACAAGCAAAACTGCCGTATTTGGAGTGAAGAGCAGCCAGAAGCATTGCAAGAGCTACCAATGCATCCACAAAAAACAACCGTTTGGTGCGGATTATGGGCTGGCGGCATCATTGGGCCGTATTTGAGCGCTACCGTGCGATGATAACAAACTTTTTTCTGCCCAAAATGGAAGAGCTTGACTTGCATGACATGTGGTTTCAACAAGACGGTGCCACATGCCACACAGCACGCGAATCAATGGACCAATTGAGAGGCGAGTTCGGTGAACAGTTTATTTCACGCTTGGGACCAGTCAATTGGCCCCCCAGATCGTGCGATTTAACACCTCTAGACTATTTTTTGTGGGGCTATGTTAAGGCTAATGTCTATAGCGAAAAGCCCGCTTCGATTGACGCACTGGAAGCCAACATTGCCAACATTATTCGTGAGATACCGGCCGAAATGTTGGAAAGAGTATGCCAAAATTGGACTAAGCGGATGGACCATTTGAGGCGCAGCCGCGGCCAACATTTGCATGAAATAATCTTCAAACATTAAATTATATCGACCCAACTATCGATCCAAATAAATATTTCATGCATTTTTCTGAATTTTATGTGTTTTTTTTACTTTCCGATAGTTCTTATAATATATTATATATATATATATATATATATATATATATATATATATATATATATATATATATATATATATATATATATATATATATATATATATATATATATATATATATATATATATATATATATATATATATATATATATATATATATATATATATATATATATATATATATATATATATATATAATATATATATATATATATATAGATATATATATATTATATATATATATATATATATATATATATATATATATATATATAAATATATATATATATATATATATATATATATATATATATATATATATATATATATATATATATATATATATATATATATATATATATATATATATATATATATATATATATATATATATATATATATATATATATATATATATATATATATATATATATATATATATATATATATATATATATATATATATATATATATATATATATATATATATATATATATATATATATATATATATATATATATATATATATATATATATATATATATGCTAACAGCTGGCTTAAATTTGATTCATATTGGTTAAGTATTAAAGAATGATCTGTAATATACTTCTTTTAAAAATTAAAAAAAAAATACATAAAAATTATTACAAGCAAATTTTAAAATTAAAAAACTTTTTCTTGTTTAATTTATCGTTAGCATACGTGATCGTGAGAGTTTTCATATTCCTCATGCGTGAACGTGCGTGATTAAAAAAAAATCTGCGTGATCGTGACACATTATAAAGTTGTCGGGAATGAACGTCCGCGATCCAAGATTATGTTTACATGCGGGTGACTAGCCGTGAACGAAGATGCAGTCACGCAGTCGAACTATTTATAAATTAATATCTTGAAATACATATAAAGAATTAAAAAGTTGTTTTGGAAAAATATGTTGAAATTGATTGAGAAGGTATGATCAGCTTCCCATCCCCATTCAACGCGTGCTCAAGCTACATCTTCAGGAAAGGTTTTCAAAAGAGTAAGGCATAGAAGTTCGCAACAAATATCAAATAAAGCTTGCAAAAATATTGACTTTGCAAAGCAAATGACTCATGAGAAAAGCATCTTCGGAGAAAATATGCATATATTAAGATTACTAGCAAAAAGTTGATACTTCTGCTCAATGGCTAATATAAATAAAGGTCCAATCTTCAAAATAAAGGACAAGAAATTAAAATCAGTTAACATATTTTTGAAATATACTAGATCAAAATTTGGTATTTTTTACAATTTCAATAAAAAATAAGTCACATCTCATGCTTCATAAATAAGTCTCTTTTATACAAAACTGATACTTTATTTTATCGCACATTTATTTAAATTATTTTCGCGAAAATATCTAAAAGGTATCTTTAAAACTTAAGTTTAAATTTTTTTTGTTAATCCCCAAAAAATTATTTTTTTTATATATAACTACCAAAAAAAAATTTGATGACTTTAGCGAGATCTGGTGGCGATATAATGAGTTTTTCTGAAACAAATTGTTTTATACAATTAAGCTAGTTTGTTATTGCAAAAATATAAATTTCATAAAAAAAAGGAGACTCAAACTTTATTTTCTATTTTTGTTTATAGGACACAACACTGTACGTCGGTTGGAAGAAGGAAATAAACGCAATTTTTTTTTAATTCAGTTGCACACATTTTTGTTTAGTTGAAGCATAGCTCTATGCTTATATTTAATAGAGTTCCAGAAGGGATTAAATATGTCTTCTGTTGCCTTTCCAATAGATAACACCCTGCGACAGAACAAAATACCTGGGATGTGATAGTACTTTCCTGGCAGGCATTGTCGAGTACAACAAGAATCTGCTTTTGAAATTTGCAAAGCACGGCCAAAATCTCGAGCTACGGGTAAAAACCTGGTTTTTAGTACTTATAAGCCAGTAAGATAGTAGAATATCAACCGATTTTACAGTTTCGCCAAATTTAGAAAGACGAAACTAAGACCTTTCGTGTGATATAAATGTTTCTTATGTTACTGTGAGAAATCATGATAGTACTTTCCTGGCAGGCATTGTCGAGTACAACAAGAATCTGCTTTTGAAATTTGCAAAGCACGGCCAAAATCTCGAGCTACGGGTAAAAACCTGGTTTTTAGTACTTATAAGCCAGTAAGATAGTAGAATATCAACCGATTTTACAGTTTCGCCAAATTTAGAAAGACGAAACTAAGACCTTTCGTGTGATATAAATGTTTTTTATGTTACTGTGAGAAATCTATTTGGATTTTGCTATGTGACAAATTTGTTAATTTTTTTTCAGACTTGGTGATGGTCTTACGCGTATTTTATTCGAACTGAAATAAGTTAAGTCGGAAGCTATTATTATTCGGCCTAAGTTCAATAATTGAATTAATGTAAATTCAAATTGTTTTTAAGAGTGGAATATTAGAATATCTAATCAGACTAGCAGAACGGATTATTACTACTAATTTCGACAGCCGCTACACTGTCATTATCAGAGTCCTTTGTTCACTTTTACCACGTTTGATTTTGTATATACTAGTATTAAGGAAACATCAGCTATTTAACCAAATCAGCTATTTAAACAAATATTAAAATTTGCGACGGCACGCGCAAGAAAGTTGCATATTGTGTGATTTCTGCGGTCTAATTTATAACTGAAAATCAGAATGTAAAATTATAAACGACAGAAAGAAAACCTGTTTAAACATGTACAGCAGCAATAGCTTGATTGATCGTAGACAGAGCTTACGCACAAGCAAAAATAAAATAAGAGTTGGAAAATTGGAATAAATAATCAGAGGTGAAACTTCAAGCTTAACATATTCTATTTCGTCATAAAATTTGGTTAAATAGCTGATGTTTCCTTAATATTAGTATTCACGATAAAACGTGGTAAAAGTGAACAAAGGACGCTGATGATGACAGTGTAGCAGCTGTCCAAATTAGTAGTACTAATCCGTTCTGCTAGTCTGAATAGATATTCTAATATTCCACTCTTAAAAATAATTTGAATTTACATTACTTCAATTATTGAACTGACGCCGAATAAAAATAACTTCCGACTTCAACCTATTTCAGTTCGAATAAGAATTAGGTACAAATATTATTATTATTATTTAGTAGTATGGTCTATTGTCATGCTATTATAATTGATATTATCTTTTCCATATCATCCAAATGTTATAAAAAGCTATGTGAAGAAAATAAAAAGTTATGAAGTATTTTTCATATACATATGTATCTCTGTTCCATATTTTTTGATTTATTCCCTTCTTCCAATTGGTGGTTCAATTGTAATAAGTATTATTTATTTATTATCAAAAAACGTACAAACAAATACCTAAAATAATTTTTTTACAATACGCCTTAGACTATGCAAGATTTTAATTTTTTTCATTGTTTACAATTTCATATTTAACAAAATTATCACTTCTTTGTTTTGATCAGTACTTTTATTGCTTAATTTTCTTCCATTTTTGTTTATAAAAAATAAAAACATGCTGGAGCAGAGGAGGAAAACAAAGATTTTAATTTAAAAAGTACTTTATTCACTTTATAAGTACTTTTTAGCAATATGTTCAAAAACGCAACGTCGGGTATTTTTGACTGACATTAAAAATTTATGAGTTTTAGTGGAACTGTATGTGTTTAATCCAAAAAAAAATTTATTATTTTGACTTGATTTCGAATCTTAATTTAATTTTTCAATTAAAATATATTTTTATTTAGAGAAAATTGTGAAGCATCACTACTAGAAATTTTGACAATACTTATATTAGGGCCCAATTTGGAACGCATGTGGCAAGCCCAAAAGGGTTCTCCCATTTGGGATCTGACCGAGAACTTGTTGGGATAGCCCATCTACAAATTAGCGACTTAACAAAAGTTCTTCCCAAGTGGGAAACTATTGGGAACTTGTTGGAAAAATCTAACAGAGACTTTTAATCGTATTTTTTCCTCATCTTAAATAGAGGTAATCGTTACATACTTTTTTCCCTTGGATAGCTTCAGCAGTTTTAATTCAATATTAGAGTTTGCTATTTTTCCTATTTAAGCTAATTTTTGCAAGATTTTGATATTTTTCCACAGGAAACCAATCGGATCCCAAATACGTTTCTGCGTTACATGGGAATTGGGATCCCAGTTAGATCCCAAATGTGTTTGCATGAAGATTTCTAGTTGGGTTAACAAAAGTTCTTCCCAAGTGGGAAACTCTTGGGAATTTGATGGGAAAATCTAACAGAGACTTTTAATTGTATTTTTTTTTGTAATTAATTAAATTACTCAAAAAAAATCATTTGTTAAATTATATCATAACGGAATGCACACCCGTAGAAGAAACATAGGAAATACGTTCGTAAATTCAGTAATTGTACAATAATCAAAGTTCTGCGCTCGAAATCAAACACTTCTTAATCCTTTTTTTGTCAAAACTATCTTTATACAAACATTTGATAGTGTTGCCGCAGATTGTTGCAACAACTGCAGCATTTTTATTACTGTTGCAATAGTTTGCAGACCGGTTGCACAAATTTACTGCCTTTACGAATTCACGCATAGTTTTGTGTGTATTAATTATTTATCTATTTAAGAACGAATTGTGCTGCAGCTAAAAGGTAAGAACGCTAGTCTCGTAGTTCAGAGGCCGCCGGTTTGATTCAGCATACAGACATTTGGTGTTTTTCGTATACAGGCAAAAAATCGCTTCGAAGGTTGTAGTTGTATATAAAAAATATTGTTGATATAACAACTATGATGATAAAATTTTGTTCCGAAATTCAACAATTCGCATTGCTAATATAACGATAATTTTAAATGAAATAATTTTGAAAACCAAAAAAAAAAAGAATTTTAGCCAACAAATAATTTGTTGATATCTGCATGTGGGAGGTAAACTACGCCAAGTCATATATTGAAAATTTTACAGTAGACCGCAAAAACATGTTTAAAATCGCAAATGGTTCTCTCTCTATTGGATTAACAATTTGGCTTACCCCAAATATTTTATATAACTCTAATATTATTTTAATAAAATTATGTCCTATAATATTACCGTCACTTATTAAATAGGACTTAATGTTGTTTATCTCGCAGATGTTTTTTAACAGTACTACTGTTACTCAAAGTAGAGGACTTACTAGATTTTACTTATCGATAGAGGAAAAAATGCTGATTCCAACTGTATAAAAACGTATTTAAAAAAAATGTGACTTGATGTAGTTTATCTCCCACTTACAGATATATTTACTTGAAAATATTTCGATGATTTTTTTAAATTAAACTATTTCGTATTTATATTTAAAAAAATCATTGTAGGTGCAAAATCAATTAATTATTTAATTAATATAACAAAAAGTTTAATTATATTTACAAATAGTTTTTTTTCTGTGTTGTTAAGCGGAAGAATAAGCCTTCAAAATAGTTCAGCAGTTTCAAAAATGAACTACTTTTAACGTTTATTAATGAAAAAACTCACAAAAGTATCATTGCATCGATAATACCAATTTATCGGAAAATCCAAAGTATCGCCGATATGTCGTATCGGTATCAGTATAGGAGGAATGCCTAGTTAAAACCTTGCTTGCATTGCACAATTTGTTGAAGTTGTATTATCGGCGTAATAAACACAGATGTTGTATTTGTGGTAGCAGCGTCGTGAGCCACGGCAACCACCTCTTCTGGTTGCAGCGTCGTTAGCGACTATAAGCAGAGTAAGGCTCGAAGGACCATAAACAATTTGTAATTGGTGCCAAGGCAGAATTTGTGGACTAAAGGCCTGAACCAGTATTTTGTGTACAGCAACACACTTTTCCTTTGAATCTTAAAGTCTAAAAATAGTAATATGCAGCCAGAGATGGACAAAAAAATTATTTTCAGGGTTATTACTACTATTTGAAGCTCATATATCTTCCGTTTGTCTGTTTGGATGGAACCATTTATATAGATTTCTAACAGCTTATCCGTGTTAACGGGTTATATATGCCTATCTTATGTATTAACCTTCGTCTCATACATTATCAAAAGTTTCTGAAACGTCAACGAGGTGTGCATAGTATATTTTTAAGTCTTCTGTGCAAAGGGGCTGTTCACATATTACGTAGTGCCATTTTCGCCGATTTGGACTTTCGTAGCGATTCTTAACAGATTTTCAGCATAAATGAACGAGACCGTTACAAATCTTTAACCGCCACCCCCTTGTAGAGTAACGCACGAGTAATATGTAAACACCCACAAATGTATTTGATTTTACTATAAATTTTGTGTAGTATTTTTTTCAACGTATGTATTAGATTTGATAAGAGTACTTTTTATTAGATGGATGTACAGCGGTACTTCACATAACAATTAAAGTACTGAAAAATTTACGATGGTACTGAATTTTCCATCACAGTGCTGGGGCACACATTAACACCCGCACATGCTTCCACCTGCCAAAAGCAATCATACAAACCACTTCTATACAAAATAAACTTGTAATACGAGTGTTTCTTAATGGTTTGTAAATATGTCTGTAGTGGCTCCATTTCCAAATAAAAACAGGGCCAGCAACAACATTAAGTAAAAATTTTAAACAAGCATAAACACATCCATATGCACATGTATACAAACTAGAGATACCAGTAAAAAATGGAAAACAAATTCAGATAATCGTCAGTTGGCAACAGCGATAAAACGTTGTTTCTGTTATTTTTCATTTGAACTTAATGCCAGATAGAATGTAAGCCACTAGTTTTCGTACTAGACCAAAATAGTGTTATAGAAATTTCGTGAGATATCTTATCTTCTAGCAATGACACAGAAGTTTTAATGATTAGAAGTAATATGTATACATATATATATGTATGTCAATATTTGAGTGTGTGTGAATATCACATGCCTACATACTTATGCACATTAAGGCGGGTCGAAAAAAGTTGCACCAGTCACCCACCACCTAGAATGAAAGATAAGTCAATGCCATTTCCAAAACAGTAAACAAATTTTTTTTGCCACGCTCCAAAATACAGAAGTTTTTGTTATTTATATATATCGCCGCCAGTTAAAGGCGGGATGTCGCATGTCGTTCTTTATGGCTTGGTATACGTGGCTGCCTACTGCACGCACGCAATCAAGCATAATCAATAAGATTCCGTTTTCACTTGATAGTGGCTTAATTTTTTCCTCGGCTGGCTTCTTTTCAATTCAATTTTTTGAACATGACAAGAAAGCCCTTCTAAAGTTTTGTATGTATATCTGACTTTTAATATACTCACTTTTATGTCACGCCTTAACATTTCGCCTCGGTTTTCTTTTCTACACACAAATTACCTTAGACTGGGTAGATCCCAATACAAAACAAAAAAATTTGCACCATTAACCTCCTAGAATAAAAGGTATATCAATGACTTATCTAAAACTGTAAACAAATTTCTTTGCCACACCTAAAAATACAGCACTTTTAATATTTTGTATATTGCGTCGCCATTTAAAGTTCGGCCTCATCATATCGCATATCGTTGTTTATGGGTTGAGAGTGGTATCAAATTCTGGACGCGACTTATGGCATTTAGGTTCCTTCCCTCCTAATGTCCAATTTTTTGCGCATGGCAAAAAAGCCCTTCTAAAATTTTGTATGTCGTACAAAAAATTGGACATTAGGAAGGAAGGATCCGAAATGGCATAAGTGGCGACCAAAATTTGATGTCGGATTCAAAAGTCACCAAAGCAAAAATTAAGCTATATGGGATATTATGGTGATGCAATATACAAAAAATTTAAAGTGTTGCATTTTGGGGCGAGGAAAAAAAATTTGTTCACAGTTCTAGAAATGTCATTGATACATCTTTCATTCTAGAGGGTGACTTGTGCAATTTTTTTTATTTAACCAGCCTAAATTTGTATGTGAAAAAGAAAAAAGAGGCGTAATTTTGGGGCATGACATAAAAGTGAGTATATTAAAAGCTAGACATACTAAGTTTCAAAGCAACTTTCTTTCCACGTGCAAAAACTTGCTCATTAGGGGAAAGGAACCGAGATGACATAAGTGGCGCCCATAATTAGATGTCGGATTAAAAAGTTACCAAAAGAAAAAATGAAGCTATATTCAAACCATGAACAACAATAAGCGACATAAAGAGATGGGACTTCTAATGCCTGCGCTATATATAAACTGCTGTATTTTGGGGCGTGGCAAATAGTTTTTTCCGGTTTTAGAGTCGTCATTGACATATCTTTCATTCTACGGGGTGACAGGCACAACTTTTATATTTTGTATGGAGGTCGACCAGCTTTAATGTACATACATACATATGTATTTATATAGATATATGTATGGATATGTGTATTAGGGTGGGTCAATTGTTTTTGTCAAAAGGAGTATACCAAAACCGAAATCTACCGAAGTTATAAGAAAATTACCCTAAGAAAGTATGGGTCTAAAATCGAAACTTAGCTGCCCCCGAGAGACATCAAAATTCAAGTTTTCCATTGGGTTAAAACATTTATAACCAAACATATAAAAATATTTGACTTTTTCCCTTCCCATTTTGATAAAATTTTGTACGAATGAATCTTTTAGCATAACTACCATTAATGCAAAATATTTACTCACTACAGTCTGTTTCGCGAAATATAGCGTCTTGAGCACATTTTTGTTGAATTTTCTCATTTTCAAGCCGGTATATTTCGCGAGCCAAAATAAATATATGGTGAGTCCTGATATTGCATTGATGGTACTTATTTAAGAGCCATTGTTCGTACGAAATTTTATCAAATGTGGAAGGGGTAAAGTCCAAAATTTTACTTTTGTTGTTTTTACCCAGTGAAAAATTTGAATTTTGAAGTCTCTCGGTGGGAGCTTGGTATTGATTTTAGACTTTTAGCTTCTTAGGGTAATTTTCTTAGAATTTTGCATAGATTTGGTTTTTGCTAGCCGCCTTTCGCTACGCAAACAATTTGACCCACCCTAATGTGCATAAATACAAACGTATTTTGAATACATACATATGTTTTTTGAAAAGGTTTTTAATTAATTTGTACTGGAGAGCTACATACATGATAATGTTATTTTAAGAATACACAATCAAAACAAAACTAAAAACCATTTCCTAGGCTGAATTGGAATTTGGTGGGAAAGTTTTCCCGACTAGAAATTTTCCCAACACTCATATTGGGGCCCTATTGGGAATGTATATGGCAAGCCCAAAAGGGTTATCCCATTTGGGATCTGACCGAGACGGACTACAGGTCACTTACATATATGCTCAAAATTACATTTTTCGATCAAAAATTGATTTTCAAGAAATTAGTTAATACCAGGTATTAAATATAGGGCCTCGATATACATACATATTATATATTATATGTGATTCAATGTAGATTCGTATTAAAAATTAGAGATGTGCAAATGTGATTTACGCGTGATCGTGATTAACTTAAAAAAGAATCACGCAATAGTGCGTGAGCGTGATTGAAAAATTAGGTACCGAGCATGATCGTGCGTGATTTTACAAATTGTATTTTTCACGCACTCACGAAATTACATTTCGTAGCTTGCTGAAAAAATGCCTCTTTTGTTCTACAACATTTTGATTTTACTTGCAAATTTTATACGTTTCTGATAAATTTCTAATTTTAGATCCGACTTTTCTCCGACACAAATACGAAACCACGTAAAAGCTATGAGTTAAATCGGAAAAGTTTCTGATTATTTGTCAGAATTTTTTTTTTCGATATTGTTCAGACATGTCGAAAATTGCTTTATTAGAGTTTCGCTAGAAGAAACTTCAGAATTGGCAGGGAATTCTCTCAGAAATTTTGGCAGCGTTTTTAGAATTTTCTCAGAAAAAGAGGTTCGTTTTCTTGTCAACCACTCATATGATTTTCGGTAAGTTTCCGAACCGTCTTCGGATAGGAAAACGTTTGAAATACGATACATCGCTTTTATACTGTAGCAATGGACGCGAAGATTTTCTCTTCTATGGTATTTCGCATCACGATGTCGCTTACTAAAGACTTTTGTGGTGTAATACGAATATTTACGAAGTATTTTTAAAAACTGCTACATAAACTCATATTTGAGCTTGGATGGTTGAAAGGTTGGAATAAAAAACCCGACTGACTACCGCTATATATTTGAGATAACGGCGTTTTTACGTAAAAAGTAAAAATGTTACGTAAAAGTTAAAAATTTTTAAAACTTCATTTCACTCATAACGGGTTAATGGATTTAAAAATATTGACAATATTTCATACAATAAACGCATAAATTGTAGCACGAAATCTACTCTAGCATGATTAAATATATTACAAATAAATGCACATGTTTTTTTTAGTGTAAGACTCACGATTATGTGTTAAAAACAAAGAACGAAAATATTCATACAATTGCACGGTGGTTATATTCCACATTACGAAACTTTGATTTTTTCCGAAAACGAGACTAAATTTTCTTATTTTATACATCAACTATTGTTTAGGTGTATTGAGCGTTACTCTTTTTTAGCATGCTTCATTACTTAGCTCAATTGTTGGAATTGCATTAACAGCAGATACTAAAATAACAGCGTAGGTTTGTACTTCGAAATATGAAATTTTTATGTTAAAACTCATCGAAGATCTGAGTTATTTCAAATTCAAAATATAATGTGTTCCGAAAAAAATATTAAATTCGTAAGAAAATGTATTGAGGGTTACGTTAACAAAATTCTATATTATAATTTATTTATAAAATTTAGGACGATAACAAATGGTAACAGCAGCGGAAATACAGAAACGATATACATCGGTTATTTGCATTTAACATTTATATGCATCCCAACATGAGCAATTTTCTATTTGTATTTAAAAAACCGTAATTATTTGCATTTCTCGCTTTTATGCACCGTAAAGAAATATAAATCATTTTAAAGTGTATTAAAAAAATACTCATATATGCACCGTACATTTTATGTACATTTTTAAAATTTTTGTGGAGCAATTTTTCAACCGCAAACAAAAAGCTCAATCTCAATTTACATTAATTTTACATGTCTGTGTAAAACCAGCTGTTTCATTTAATCAAGAAAGCTAATATCAGGCTGCTGTGGCAAAACTTATGAAAATATTAATCAATTATTTTGAATATAAAATTCGGGGTTTTATTTACTCATTGTAATTTAGTTTTATACAAGCACCGCTGAAGCATATAAGCGATTTTTTTTATAAGCACTGCCGATGCATATACGGGAGTTTTTATAAATGCATTTCTCGCTTATAAGCACAAAAAATCGTGCAAAATTTTGAATGCATATAAGCGATAAATACTGTATCCGTTAAGAAATGTCTGATATGCTTTAAAAAATTTTTGATTCTACCGCAGTGTGGGTTGATATATCTTTGATGTTAGGTATTAAGGTCTTAAGTCACAAACCTGCATTTTCAGTTTTTGTTTGGGTTGAACTAAATTCTTTTTTCTCTTTCAGTTGGTATCAATAACTTAAATCTAGCACAACTCCTTCAAATCGTAAGCATTTGCTCTGTAGGCAATAAATTAGAAAAATATATTAAAATGTAAATTAAATACTTTTGAATTTAACATTATGAAAAACTATAGCTAAGACAGCTTGAAAAATTTCTTAGGTGGGTAGTATTTTGGTACGAATAATTATTTGAGATTCCCACATTTGTACTCTTGTGGGTAGATTTTTATTAAAATTGGTATTATTTGAAAGAATAGTTAGCCTGCCTTTTGTTCATGTATAAATCGTTGTAAGTTTAACAGATACTAATTTTTACTTTTTCATGGGAATCTAAGTCAAAGATAAAAAATGCTCATAATTTTTAATTTTGTCCTGCTATTTAAATTGTTTTAGAGAGTAGAAATATAGTGCTTTAAAGCCCTATACTCACTTTTTAGGGTGTATTTCTTTCGCAAAATCATTCCCAGAGTATACGTGAAAGCAAATGTAACGCTCAATACATAAATATTTAAAAAATCGAAAAAGTATTATTTTATATTAGGATCCATTAAATGAGACGAAAACTATTTCTATATATCTATTAATTAAATTAGTAAAGAAAAAAACAAATAAAAAAACGGGGGCCAAAAACTCGTTTTCATATGAACACTAAAATATTATTAAAACTTTAAACGGACGTTCTTGTGTTTCTGGGATATAAAAAATATGTATCGTGAAAGCGTAAGCTTTTCGTGCGTAAGTGTGTGTGATAAAATCAATTTTGATCGTGAGCGTGCGTGATCGTGAGAGTTTTAAAATTTGCTGCGCGTGAGCGTGCGTGAAAAATATATTATTTTCGTGATTGTGCGTGATCGTGAACGAAAACTCACTCACGCGCACATCTCTATTAAAAATAACGCAAAATACTGTACAGTGCAATTATTACTATACAGTACAATTCGTTTATAAGTTTATTTGCGATATATTCCGAAATGTTAATTTTTATGTCATCTGTAAGTAAAATACCTGCAAAATATTTTTTTATATAGTCCATTAGCTCTATAGTCCATTTTCGCTTATACGCCACCAAGATGTGGTTTGAAATATCTTAAATATATGCAAGTTATGGCAGATATAATCCAAAATGCAAAAGTCAAACATAATAGATTTTTTTAATGATAATTTCATAAAAATATAACTTACATTGAAGTAGAAATGATTTTTATTTTAGCAATCTTAATTGCAATATTTATGAATTGAGTAGATAAGGAAGTCATTTCTAAGCTTTAGTTTTAATTTTCTATTGTTAAAAGAAATAATTATATAGAGATTCGCATATAAGCCAAAAATTGGCTTATATAAAAGTCAAGATATAGTCCAATTCGCGTTACAATCCACAAATAGCGTGCAAATGAGGCAGTGGACTATAAGCGAATTTTACTGTATATGTATATATGTATTAGGTTTGTAATTTATGAAAAAAGTATTAAATTAATTTTTCCGAAAAAATTCTACAACGATATCTCTTCAGTCATTCAGCCGATTTATATAAAATTTGCGGCATTCGACGCAGTTTTTCAATCCCTAAATAAGTAGCGGAAAATCAATTTGACAAGAAGTTTACGTTTACAAAACAAAAAGACAGAAAAAAGCATTTGCTCAAACTTTGGTGGGCGTGCGGCGCGATACGCTTTAATCTTAGAGTAGTTTTTATACATATCCATCGATTTGGCGCATGAGACTTGAAGAAATCCAACTTTTACTTATTTGTCATTCTTTTTAAGATTTTTAGGGGCGCGGCATGGATTATCGCACAGCTGGTTTTGAACAAATTTCTAATAAGGAGGTATGCATGTACATATGTATTTTCTTACGATACTAACAACATGTTTTTTTTTCACATGTACATATGTATGTATGTTGATATGAATTTTTGTTTATCCACAAGCCTTTATTTTACGCAAAGCACAAAACCAGTACAATTCTTTATTCATTTAAATTTTGTTGTGCCATCGCTAAAAGCCACGTCAAGTCATAACGATAACCTCGCATATAATGAGACGAGCCCCTTCTTCAGTTCAGATCATTTTAATGCAGATTCATATGTACTATAGACATTCAAATGTTAGGCCATATGTACATACATACATACATACGTACATATATTCATAATTCTTGACGTAAACACAAATTATTTTGTACAGTTATACATTCAACGATCGTGAATTAATTAAGTAGTACTAATTAGTACTCGTATAGTTAGCTTCTTTCTAAAACCTGTGTAACAGGGATGGCAAAATTAGTACAATTGTACCATTTTTAGTACAAATCGAACTTTAAAAGTACAAGAGTACGTACACCAATGGCTTATTTAGTACAATTAATAATTTTTTCCATTTTTAAATTTCGCGAAGTATTGGGAACAAAGTTCGACTTAAAAAGAGGAATATTCAAAGAGGCCAGATAAGACCAGCTTACAAAACGTAGCCTCTGCAATTTAAATCTCTTGCAGAACACGATACAGACATATTAAAGTCTAAGAAAAACCAATTTTCATAAATTTGTTTGCATTGTAGTAAATGCGAATATTTCGGAACTTTATTGAGAATATATTCTTCTACCTTCTAATAGCAGATATGTCCAAAGTAATGAGTAATTTTCGATTAGAAATTGCTAAATCTGGCTTAAGTACACTATCCTTTTTGCCACAGATAGTAATATATGAGAGCATTTTCATAGGAAAGTCCACTTTTTGTCACGTGCGATACCAAGAAATTATGATTTCTTTTTAAAGAAAATGTAAGTTTGTTTTTACTACTTTATATATTTGTGTAAAGTCCAACTATGTATATGGTTCTGAAACACAAGCTTAATGTCGCACGTGACCAAAACGTGGTCTTTACTGTGGGAGTATACCCATATATTTATGTATGTATAGAAAAGTGATATATTTTACTTAATACATATTTCAGGTTTCAAAAATTTGTTTTGGTACAATTAGGTCCAAAAAAGTACAATTTTAGACAACAGTTGGTGCAATCTCAAAATCTCATATGCCATTCCTGCTGTGTAAGTATCAGTATGCATATATGTGTGTTGATCAGGGCTGCCAGTCCGGGCTGCCAGATACTTTTTTATCGAGCTCAAGTTTTTTTAACCCATTTCCACCTCCACAGTTGCAAGCAGCAAATAAATAAGGTTCAGGAAATATTTCAACATGTAAATTTAGTCTATTTTATTCATGGACATTTATATTGTGTATCAGGAGAGATGACTTTTATCACATATAAAATTTTACGAAAATTGACATACGGTTAAAAATTTTTAAGTTTTTTAATAATTTATTAATATAAAATACTTCTATCTTCTTATTTATTTTTTACTTTAAAGTATTTAAAAAACATGCAAACAAATACAAAAACTTCTGCAAAATACAAGGACTTATCCAAAAAGGAAAGAATGATCAAAAACCAATACATAAAACAATTTTTAAACCACTTGTTAAAAAAATATTCTTAAAAATATTAACTTCTTTCGTACAATTACATTTGAAACAAAAACAAAATTTTAGAATTTGTTTTTGTTTTAAATGTAATTATACGAAAGAAAGAACTCTTTCGACATTGTGAAATAGGCAGAATAAGAGAACAAGAGTGTCTCTCCTTCTCAGCCGAGAGTCCCCTCTAAAATAATGATGTTGCGTTGTATTTTTTAAATAACCCCAATGAAAACCCCAAACCCCAAGTAAAAATGTTCATCCTTTTTTGTGATGACAATTTCTATAATTTGGGGTCAGAACCCCTTATTTGGCAGGCCTGCTTCCACTTTAGTCTGATCAGACCAAAAACGGTAGATTTTTTTTATTTTTAGATGAATTATCAGATTAGTTGGTTAGTTGCGATTTTTAAAGTTTTTGGTAGAAAAGAATATTGTACAATGTACATGTTAAAACTCGTGTTTATTCTTACAAAAATATTGAAAATCCTGGCTTTCAATATCCTCTGAGTGTCTGTTCAAACGGATTGACCATTTTAAAATAAATTTTCTTTTCAAATGGATGTTTTCCGCAGTCAAGCTAATCTCTTCGCAGGTTGTGTTTGTTAACAAGAGAAAAAAATGCAGTATACATATAATAAATTCGAGTGAAATTGTAGGTTTTGGTAGATTATGGCGAGTTTAGCGGAAAATTTTGGTAGAAAATCTTTTTTCTTTGTGGCACCCTTGGTGTTTATTCTTGTTCTTTAATTGCTCGATTTGATTTCGGTTTGAAATGTTTTAGTTTGAAGTTTGTTTTTATATTTTTTTTTTGCTATTTTAATATTTGTGCTCTTCATTGTCTGTTTCTACACGCTTAAATGTTTAATTGCAATAAAAATATAATTTAGCTTGTTTAGAGTTTTTTTTATACATATTTTTTTATTTTTTTCTATAATTCTTAGACAGAAAATTGTACATATTGCTAAACTTTTTGGAGGAGAGCATTTATATTCAAAATGTACAGATGTTACAGAAATGCATTGTTTTTCGAAAGAAGGTGTTAATTTATGTAACCTTGATTAAAATTCAATTGCAAAAATATATCTGCTCTACTTACCACGCCTAAAGCGGTTCAAACTAGATAAAGTTACTTGTATATAAAATAAGTAGATAAATGCATATAGACATGCTTAATTAACTGTCAGCAAATAAACTTCATTTTAAATAAAATTATGACAATATGTCAAATAATAAATTTCTTAAGTAGATTATGATATAATTAGTCGATTCGTATCGTGTTACTTTACTTCTTTCCGTATCATTCTACTTTGTGTCTTAGTTAATGAAAACGTAGTGAAGGAAAAAAATTATTTGCCTTATTTCATATTTTTCGCATATTAAAGATATAAATTTACCATAATTAATTTTCTATTCGTATTTTGTTTTATTTATTCTAATTATTTACCTTTGTTTTTTAGTTTTCTTTGCTTTTTGTTTTGGCATATGGGCATTTCCATGAAAATGACAGCCACGACTGGAAAAATTAAAACCCTTAAAACTTTTTTAAGATAAAATTTTACTATACAGAGGTATTTATACCTTGCTACAATTTTTATATATAAAAAATAACAGCTTAAACTGAATATCTCTTTGACTAATTTTTAGACATTGCAATAAACTATTTTCGCTTTTCTAGCGACTAAATTCAGTTCTTTGTAACATTGCAATTATACTTTAAAATTAATGTTTCAACATAAAGGAGGAGATATAAAAGATAGAGTTCAATTAGCTGTATATTTTTTATTTTCTTTGGACGGTATTCTAATGTCACGTACGTACTGCAAAAACATTTTTTTCTACGTCATTTGAATTTGACCGGTCGCAGCTGTTTCAAAATAAAATTTTAAAGCAAGATACGAATATTTGTCGCAAACAAATATTGATCGACATTTTTTTCAATATGGTTTAATCAAAATTTTATAAGCATTTAAAGTTCTTCACGTACGCTATTGTGGCAATACAAATGCTACTAAATGCGAATAAAAAATTATAAAATTTCCATCAAATTTCAAAAATAAAAAAATTTCAAATTAGTTAGTTTGTACTACTCTGCAGTAGGCTAAGGTGGCGCCGTAAACTCAGCGCCCAAGTAAATAGTATGCGGTATGAAATGAATTTGAATCTTGATTTTGTTTATTCTATTATCACCATATACATATTATTTTATTTGTTTTTAAGTTTTTGTCTACATATATTTACAAAGCATATATTTAATTACCTAAGAATACTATAAGAGAAAAATCTGTCACGTACGCTATGTCACGTACGCTATTAAATTTAAAAGGAAAAAAACTTCACAACTCGCAGACTTTCGCATATTTTTACATGCACCTTAAAACCACTTCCGTTTTATGTCGCGTACGATATACCATTATTTCCCTCCATATATTGGACAACAGGGCTCCAAATGTGATAAATTTTATTTTACATATAGTACCCTCTGAATCGAACATAACGATAACATTTTTTTCAGTTAATCCTATTTTTGCCAAATCTATTCCACTTTGCAGGCGTACATATGTCACGCGTACATATGTTACGCTGACATAGAAATGCCTATATGCTACTGTTTGACGCTCTGTACGTAAAAATCTATTTGCTGTAGATTTCTACCTCACAAAAGTTACGATAAATAATGAATAAACAGTAACATGTTTTATTAATGTAACAGATTTTGGCAGTTTATCCGTAACCTCACCATACGATTCCACAAGGGTTTGGGATTTGGGAACTCCCGGGAAAAGACTAGCTAATATTCTCCAGAAATTTTTGAGATTTTCCCGGGAAAACGGGAAATTACAAGTACACATTATTTCATAAATATATGGATATAGATATTTATAATATGTAGTAAGTGACAGCCAAATTCATTTTGATTCGGATAAGAAATTTGTATTATAATCCGGATTTTCTTTAATATCAATAACATTTTCAGTGTTTGTTTAAAATATTTCCAAAGGTCGTTTGACTGATTATATGACTAAATCTACGCGATGAAATTGTTTAAGTTCTCTTTTAAAGCTGCTACGTACGAGTATTTCATCGTCCGTTTATACACTAGAATTTCCATACAAAACAAAAATATGAACGGTTCAAACTTATACGAAAATTTCATACAAATTTCACGAAATTAAGTTCATGCCTTTTTTTCTAACCGTCTACGAGAAACATTTTTGCTTGATTCGAAAAATACATGCAAGATTAATTTAGAGTTTAGAGTGTCGTTTGATCACTATATCAGAACAAGGTGGAATATCTTGTTGTATAAGTATCAATGATTGCAATGCTCTAATCGTTTCCAAAATTGAATAATTGTAACTTAAACGAGTGATTTTCCGCAGAATTTTGAGTGATTTTCCGCAGAAAGGTTAGTCTAAATTATAAGTTGTTAGAAGCTGTAAAAAGTTTGAGTTGTCACGACTTAAATTTATTATAAGTCGACACTATTATTGAAACCCTGAAGGAGATGTTTTAAGGAAAATAAAATGAAAAATCAAACACATTTAGACAGACTGTGGCTCAGGCCATGTAAAATTCGGCG
Organism: Panzeria rudis; assembly: GCA_956483635.1. NCBI lineage: Eukaryota > Metazoa > Arthropoda > Insecta > Diptera > Tachinidae > Panzeria > Panzeria rudis. Next base: position 40,714,314 of record OY101450.1, read on the forward strand.
CAGCTGAGTATAGTACTATAACTTGCTTGTACTTAACGAAAAGAGTCCTCCCCGAAATAAAGATACCTTATGGCAAGTTATTTCTAAAATGATTTATAGGCCTTAAAATAAATTTTTTGACTAAATAACTACGGTAGTATTCGTCAGTTAGTCTTTATACGATCTCTTACTGTGTAACAAGTATAAACTCTTATTTTCCGGAATTCAGTTGAAAATGCTTAAAAATTTGTTTTAGAACTGTTAATATATTAATTTTTATTTAAACAAATTTTTGCATTAATAAAACAACGAAAGTTGATTTTAGAAAATCAACTTTTCTCGGGAATTCCCGAGAACTCGATTTTTCTATTCCCGTTTCCCGGAAAGGGCAAAAGTCCGGGAAATCCAAAACCCTAGATTCGACTAATTCTTCCATACGAGTGCTATATTCGGCTATGACGATTCTTATGTAACCTTCGCGAAGATATGAAAAATTAGTTTTATCATCGAGCAAAACAAATAAGGAGTTGTTGACATACGTAACTGTATTATTGTTGTCTTTAAGCCGGTATAAAGTAATTAATCCGTAGCAAATCCATAAAAAATTTGGCTATATCTGACTTCATGAACACAATTTATGAAGTGATTTTTATATGAATGAGCATTAAACCAATTTCAAACATATTATCCAAATTCTAACTCTTTACGTTATGTGGGGCCTTCGTAAGACAAAAAAATCATATTAAACGGACATTGTTGAATCAACTTCGCATATATATATATATATATATATATATATATATATATATATATATATATATATATATATATATATATATATATATATATATATATATATATATATATATATATATATATATATATATATATATATATATATATATATATATATATATATATATATATATATATATATATATATATATATATATATATATATATATATATATATATATATATATATATATATATATATATATATATATATATATATATATATATATATATATATATATATATATATATATATATATATATATATATATATATATATATATATATATATATATATATATATATATATATATATATATATATATATATATATATATATATATATATATATATATATGTATATATATACAAATGAACATTGTAGAAACTACAAACGGAATGACAACCCTACTATATACATATACCCGTTTCCATTATGCTATAATACACACATTTTTTATAAATTGAGTAAATGTTTGCTGTAACTGACAACAGGAGAACGTTTTCTTTGATGGTTTCCTTTGTTGTAAAGCCCTCCAAGGCATAATGAATAGATTCGAACAAATAAAATTTAATATGGCTATTTTATTTCTTCTTTCTACATACATACATATGTACATATTTATGTGCTTATTAGAGTTTTTCTTTTCCCGGACTTTTTTCATTTCCCGGGAAAGCGGGATTGATTTTGCAATTTCCCGGGAATTCCCGGGAACTCCCGCCCAATACAAAACGATACAATCTATCATTTAACTGAATTTATTTGAACAAAACAAAGTATAAGTTAATGAGATCTATTAAATAAATTTAATAATGCATTAAAAGTAAGTTAAAAAATATAATTTCAGTTCTTTACAGAGTAATTCCAACAAATATATATGAAGGTGTGTCGTGTCGCATGCTTTTTAATTTTAATAAGAAAATGAAATTTTTTTATTGTATAACTTCTGACAAGTAGCCATCTAAAATAAAAATTTTACCAATTTGAGACTTTTTTATAATTGCTCTAGCTTTATAACCAGAAAAGATTTATGCGAAATATGATTTATGCTTTATTTTATAGGCCAATAATGAGCAATTCATATTGCTAAGCAAAATTGAACTGAAATAATGAATTGGTCCAAAAATTTAATTAGTTTTATTGAGAAATGATTTTTCAAAGCATATAATAATTGAAAGAGACAAAGACAAATTCTTGAATTTGTATAAGGGTCGAACTTAGCACCATCATATTTTCGGGATCAACCACGATCCCATCATCAGAGTTCTTCTTATACTCTAAGCCCTCAAACTCAAGCGGATATATATCCAGCTTTAGACCAGTTTGCATAAAGCTCTTTACAAGTGAGGAGATTTTTTCCAAACTTAGATAAGCTTTTTTTGGTATATTAAAAACTTCACCATATTTGTCTTAGCCAAACACTATTTGTGCTTTTTCTTTTTCTCATACCTAGTTGCTTTCGAAGTCTATGGTTCATACGTGTTTATTTTTCCTGATATATTGGAAATAATCAAACATATTTTAATGCTTCGTGCTGTAGTGTTAAGAATTGAAATTATGTTTTTAGTCGAACTGTATGCGTTTTGATCCAAAGAATTTCAATTATGTGTATATTTTTTATTTTATTTTTCATATTTTTCTAAGAGCACCACTAAAAATGTGTGCTTACAAAATAAAGTTGACATAACAATATTATAAAAAAATCCCGGGAATTCCCGTACAAATTTCCCGGAATTTTTTTCCCGGAAAATGTGCGGGATCCCGGGAATTTTTTCCCGGTAAATCCCGAATGAAAAACACTAGTGCTTATGTGTGTACTTCAAACTTTCACTACTACACAGAAAATACAAACTTTTATTTTCAGTAAAGAAATTCAATGAGTTTATCTAGAAACGGACTTACAAAAACATTTAGTTAATGTATAAAATAGGGATGTAACGATACGGAAGGTTGAACTGACATCAGATGTCTCGAGACCACGACGTCTTCTCAACAGAGCTAGACGATACTGCCAGCGAAGGTAGCAAGAACCAACAAGCGAAAATTATATTACTTTGTCCCAACTAACAGATGAGTCGCCCTCTCGGGACTATCTTCTGAAAGAAAGGATCGGAACTTCACTAAGTGTTTCCTTATCATATCCAACTTTTTAAGCTTTTTGATTTCTGTCTTACCAGCATCGAATATCATCGATATTTCAAATGCTGGGTGATGATGGTCTAGAAACATCTAATGTCAGTTTAACCTTACGTACAGCCACATTTTTCTTTGATTGTTCAATATTTACTCGCTTTAGAACTTCTTTCCAAAATAAAAATTGTTTATTTTTACGTAATTTTATTTTGAACTGAATAGCTACAAGTTTGAAAATTTATTATTTCGGCTTTTTAGTTAAATATTTGAACTAATATAAAGTCAAATTATTTTATATAATAGTGGAGTCTTGGAATATTCAAATTAGATTAGCAGAACGGATCAGTACTACTGATTTCGACAGGCCGCTACACCGTCTCATCAGAGTTCTCGTTCACTTTTACCACTTATGAAGGTGGATGCTTTTTACAAGACAACATAAGCTATTTAACTAATTTTTGTCAGCAAATAGAATACAAGACTTTTTTCATGTAAATTCATGCATTAATTTTTGTTGCAACTCAACATAGATTTGCCGAAATTTCCCTAACTGATTAATAAAATGCCCATTAAAAGCGAAACAAAAAATAATAAGAATCCACCTGCACGAAGGATTTTAAACTCTATGGTATGTCAAATATCCGCTTCGTTTTTGAAAATTTTTTATATTAGTGAATATTGGAATATTTAACTTGATAAACGCTTTCGAACGATTTTAAACTCTATGTATGCTAAATCTCGGCTTCGCTTACGACAATTTTCAAAATTAGTAGCCTTCGGAATGCTTAATTTGGTACGTGCTTTCGACGATTTTCCGTGGTATGTCAAATATCGGCTTCTCTTACGACAATTTTCTAAACCACTTTTACTGCTATAGAAGCCAAATAATGGTTTAAATGGAACACATTCGAGAAACTTTCAATTATTTTCTACAATATATATTTTAAATTCTATATTCGATTTTGATGAGTGCCAGAATTTTTGGGTGTAAATTTTGGACGATTTTTCATATGAAAAATAACTTTAAATTTGTATGAAAAATTTTTGGCCGATTTTTCATTTTTGTTTTTGGGCGATTTAGTCCAAAATTTTTCCATATAAATTTTGGGGAATTTTTAATTTTTTTATTTGGTGATTTTTCATTTTGAAATTTTGGGCGATTGTTCATATGAAAAATGTTTCCATGAAAAATCGCCCAAAATTTCAAAATGAAAAATCACCAAAAAATTTTTTTAAAATCGCCCAAAATTTGAGGGAGCTATTCACGCTCCAGGGAGAGGGGTGGTTACGGATTAGATATTTTGTACTGAACATTTTGTGAAAAGCGTTACGATTGGGGAAGGGGGGCTACAAAAACTCCGAAAATGGCATTACGTAATATGTGAATAGCCCATAAGCATCAATTAAAATATCTTTCCAAACTTAAAGGGTTTTCCATAAAACGGCAAAATGTTGCTGTCATAAATGCAATGAAATTTTCCAACAAAACTATGAAAGTTAGTGAAGCAATTCTAATGAAATTCTTTCACAATATTCGTGAAATTTCATTATAATTGTGGAATATTTCATCTGATTTGTAAAAAAATCCAACGAAATTGTTTCATTGGATTTATGGAGCGAATTTTTTTCAGTTCTGACATTTTGACGGTTTTGGTGGCAGCTGTCACTTCTAATATTTGTTATTCGGCCACAAATGAGTAACAGGTCCATTCGATAAAACTTCATTATTGAAATGAGTGATCATTGATAACCATCCTTACAGCGAGCTTTACAGTGCACGTTCTGTATGAGTGTGCTGAACTTATAGGAAAACTCTCTAAGTGTTGAAAACGTAATGATCGAATTTTACGCTATAAAATATTTAAATTGGAAGACATTTTTTTGCGCAATAGTTATGAATCAAGTTTTAATGTTTCAACTAGGGATGTAACGAATACCGATACCGATACCGATATATCGGCGATATTTCAGATTTTCCGATACATCGGTATCGGCGATATTTTACTGTCGATACGACGATACTTAAAAAAATTTTTCAGAGTTTTTTTCTGGCAAATTATTTATTTTTTGTTAATTTTACCATGAACTAAACTCATTTCGTTATTTATTAAATCTTATTAATATCAATTTTAAAAATTAATAATCTTTTATACTATTATTTTGTAAAAATATGATTTATTTTTTGTAAATTTTACCATGAATTCAAATTCAATTCGTTGTTTTTTAAATCTTATTCCAGCAAAAAAAGACACTCCAAAGAAGTCATGAAAATGTAGAATTCGCGATGCGGAAGTATTGCAAATTTGGATTATTTCTAATTAGTTTTACATATCTTTGCTATTGCAAGAAGTTCTGTTTTTCGATTACCAATCACCGAATTGGAAGCGATGCTCGGACAAATTTCTTTTTCGGTGTTCTATAATGATTTTTCCTCAAGTAAAAAGGATAAAAAATTACCCATTTTCACAATTTTTTTAATGCGAGTATGGCGAAATTTTTTTATGTTCTTGCTTTTCTACTAATTACACTATGCGACAAATAAAGACTTTTGGAAAAACACAAGAACTGGACAGTACAGGTTCGATTGTCCTACAATGGGGTAGTAAAACCCTTTACTCAGTTTGGCGAATTGGGTGACAAATTTTTTTTTTATGTACCTCCAAAGTTTCTGAAAATCAGTGGGGCCTCAAAAAACGGTGTCATCAGTATTTGGCTAACAGCTAATTCAAACTTTATAATACCGCCTAACTATATATGGCAATAATATAGCTAAGAGTCTGTTTAACAGATTTTTTTTTAACATTTCATGCCAAAAAAAATTTTTTCGTGAACTTTTTGTTGACAAAATTAAGGAAAAAATAGTTTTTCTACTTTTTTCAGAATAACTTACAGGGACTTGTAATTTTTAACTAACAGTATTTGGCAAACTTGTAGTTACGGTAGAACTGAACAACTTTTGTGAACATATCAATACAATCTGCACGTATCTAGGCAATCTAATAGCACACACAGACCACTTTTTACCTTAAAAATTGTAGTTTATCACTATTTTTTATGCTGAAAAAAAATTTTGTTTTGAAAATAGTATATTCAAGTGCATACTTCTCGGTTGTGATTCACTAATAATATGTTCCTGTACTTTTTTTGAAAAAAAAATTTTTTTTTAAATTATTTTATTCACTTTTTTCAGTATAACTTGTAGGGACTCCAAATTTTTCATTACCATTATTTGGCAAAACAACAACAAACAATAAAAAATAGTAAATACTAAAATCAGCAACATAAGAAGTGGAACAATAACAAAGAAAGCAAAAAATGGAATAAAAATATAGCCTAACTCGTAAAAAACGAAAATTTTTAAGGTAGAAATTAGTTTTTCTGGGCTGTTTGGGTGCCCAGATACATTCAGATTGTATTCACATGTTCACAAAAGTTGTTCAGCTTTACCGTAGCTACAACTTTGCCAAATATTGTTAATAAAAAATTACAAGTCCCTGTAAGTTATTCTGGAAAAAGTGAAAAAAAATTTTTCCTTAATTTTTCAAAAAAAAAGTGCACGAAAAAATAATTTTTTGGCATAAAATGGTAATAAAATCTGTTTAGCGAACTCTTAGCTACATTATTGCCATATATAGTTAAGCGGTATCACCGAGTTTGAATTTTCTGTTCGCCAAAAGTTGATGACACATTTTTTTGAGGGCCCGCTGATTTTCCAAAACTTTGGAGGTCCATAAAACGAAATTGGTCACCAAATTCGCCAAGCTAAGTATAGGGTTTTACTACCCCGTGGTAGTACAATCGAATCTATACTGTCAAGTCCGTGTGTTTTTTGGACTGTTGCACTGTGTTATCTGCATATTTTTAATATAGATTTTTTGGAAGCAGAGAAAATGTAGCTCCTTAAAAAATACTTCCAATTATTTATACCGGGTTAATATCAATTTTAAATATTAATAATCTCTTACACTGTAATTTTGTATAATAAAAAAGTTGCACTTGAGTTTTGTTAATCTAAACTTGAGCTCAATTTTAATATTCGTATCGGTATCGGAATCGGTATCGGCGATATTTATTCTTAAGTATCGGTATCGGTATCGGATCGGCAAAACGGCGTATCGTTACATCCCTAGTTTCAACATCGCAATTTGTACTTCAAATTTTTCTCTAGTTAAAAACAACCAAAAATACTAATCAAATAACAGCAGACAATTACGCAGTTAATTTCAATATATAAATCAATGATAATAAGACACATCGAATACATAGTAAAAATGTTTGCAAATATTTACAGTTTTACGAACCTAAGGGCGTTTATTCTTAAATGCTCAAAACTTTAAATTAAAATAAAACAAAAATGTTACTAGCTTTCTCCTAATAATAACCCTTTGTATTGATAGTTATTTTTCTAAGTTTGATCTTAAAAAAGAGATAATTAAGATTTAAAATGTGTAGACCATTTTAAATAGACTAACGACGCAATTCTTAAGATAAGACAAGCTTCCTAATTCAGGTCATCTTGTAAACTGGAACAACAAAAAGTTGTTTCCTATGTAATTTAGGGTGCTGAATATGAATCTGCAAACGTTTTTTATTGGTTCTAGTTTTCGAGATTTATTTCAAAAATGAAGCAGTTACACGTCAAATGTTAACATAACTGAAGAGTTGTTTGTCCTATTCAATTAAAAAATAAATCAAAATTCGACAAAATTATAATATTTAAGCCTTGGATACATTGTTCTTTTATCTGCTCATCAGTTTCAGAGATATTGTGGAACTTGTGGCAAAAAAGAGGTTTCTTATAAAAAATTTCGTTGAAAAAAAATTCATTAAAAACTGAAATTCCGTTAGTTTCTTATTATTAAGAGTCAGTTGTGGAAATACACCGATCACACTAAAACTTCATAATGTGCTTTCTAATTAGATAAGTTTATTACACTAGTCTGCAATAAAAATCGCTCTTAAATAAAAATATGCGGAATATGCAAAGCTTAGCGTGCCAAATTCAAATTCGTTTTAATCTTTTTTCTAACACGTACATATTTTTTTTAATCATCATGATTAATATTTACACCAGTATATTTCGCCATAACTCAAGAACGGCTTGCCCGATTTGAACAAATAAAGCCAAAAAGACGCGCAATAAAATTATCTCTAAGTCATCTATATGATGTCCTCTTATATTTCCAACTATTTCAGATATATTTTTCACGCAAAATTAAACTTTTTTCGTAAAAAATCTAGAGAGCAAACATTTTAAATATTTTCCCTTCATCTGAAAGCTGGGTATATTAGCAATAAAATAAGCGATAAATAATTAAAATCGATGAACAAAAGTCGATTTTATTCAGAAGTAAGTGAGTGAAATTAATTGACAAAAATATGGATTTTCATACAACACTAAGATTTGGAAATCTGGAACTTCCGGGAAAAGTCTGCCTAATATTCCCGGGAAAATTTTTAGATTCTCCCGGGAAAACGGGAAATTAAAAGTATACGTTATTTTATAAATATATGGACTTTTTGTAAGTGGCATCCAAATTTATTTGGATTGATTATAATAATTTTGTATTATAATATCGATTTTTTTTTTATATCAGAATTTAAAATTTTTTTTATATTACAAAGTTCGTTTGACTGATTGTACGACTAAATTTACACGATGAAATTGTTTAAGTTCTCTTTTTAAGTTGCTACGTTTTTCAACGTGTGTTTGGACACTAATATCCTGTTTATCGATGTCAAAGGACATTTTTCATTCTAACAATTTCATTTAAAACAAAAACAAATTCTAAAATTTTGTATTTGATTCTGATGTAACTGTAAGAAAGAAAGAATTCCTTCGACATCGATAAAAAGGCTGTAAAATGTGCATAAAATTTTTTTAATACAAAATAAAAATGTTAACGGTTCAAACTTATACGGAAATTTCATTAAAAATTCAAGGAAATTAGAGTCATACCACTTCTCCTAGTCCGTCTATAAGAAAATATTTGCTTGATTCGAAAAGTACATGCAAGATGAATTTAGTAATGAGTTTCGTTTAATCACTATAACAGAACAAAGTGGAATACTTTGTATAAGTATCAATGATTGCAGTGATCTAATCGTTTCCTAAAGTAAATAATTCGATATTAAACGAACTTTGAATGATTTTCCTCAGAATTAGTGAAATTTGTAAGCTCATAAAAGCTGTAAATTAGTAAGCTCATAAAAGCTGTAAAAACTTTGAGTTGACACTTCTTAATTTTATTATAAGTTTTAAGAGAAAATAAACGGAAAATCAAAGACATTTAGACAGACTGTGGCTTAATTAATTTTTCCCAGGAATCCCGGGAATTGCCGGGAACGAGATTTTTTCATTCCCGTTTGCCGGGAAGTGCAAAAGTCCGGGAAATCCCAAACCTTATACACACTCTAAAACACTTTTGTTGAAAATTAGGTCGATAATAGTAGGCAACACTTTACAGACTACTTTCGACCTAAAATTACACACGCATTATTTTTGAACAAAATCTTTTTACTAAAAAAAGCTATTGGCTGCGTGCAGGTTTGAACCGCGACTTCCTGACTGATAGTCTAACGTATCTACCATTCAGTCATAGCCGTATTATACTTTATGTTGAATTTTTTCCACTTGGACTAAATATGTTTATTATAAAGTTTTTTTTTTAATAAAACAACTAAATAATCGATGTAATTTTACACAAGGAGAAATTTTCAACATGAATTTAGACAATATATGATCGTAAATTTGAAGTAATGTTTTAGAGTGTATCTGATAAATGATAAACATTTTTAAAAGTTTTGCGCTTTAATTTATGAGTTTTTGAAAACGAAAAATATGTGTAATTTTGCATCTTCTTTTTGCGATGCTAATTTCTGACTAACTCTGAAAAAGCTGGAAGTACTGAAAAATTATGTATAGATGCACCTTTTGCTGCTTTACTTATTCAAATCGCACTAGCCGTTCTCGAGTTATGATGATATATATTAGCGTGACTGCCCTATTTTGGGTGTCATATTAGTCATACCCATTAAAAAAACCATGCCTGGTAGAAAAACTGCAAATCGATTAAAGTTTAGCGCACTAAACTTTGTATATTCCACATATAGTTCTTTAAAGGCTCGAAAAAATTTTTTTGGAGACCAGTGTTATATTCCAAATTTTAGCTAAATATTAATTCTAATTCTAATTATCAAATTTTATATAAATTTTTGGTCGACCCTTCTATAAAGACTATATATAAGCAAGTGCTTGAATACACTATGCAACAAGGAAAAGTACCACTATATTTTTTGATGTGTTATAGTCCCATAACTGCAAAAACAGTCAAAATTTTAATCCAAATTTTTTTTTAATTTGGGATTTTTGAAGAGGCTGCTTGCTCCACTGATTTTATCATAACTTATGAAGGCGCTGTCCAATTTGATTACAAAACCACTTAAAACTTTAAATAAAATTACCTTTAAGCCGTGCTAAAACTATTTTTGTGTATACTGTATTGTTTCAGAGGTATTCAGAATGCAGTGATGAAAAATAAAAATTTTTTTATGGGAAATCGAAATATTTTTAATTATTAAAAGCTTATCAGAGATCGTAAATTGCAAAATGATACCATTTTTATCCACTGGTCGTAAAGCCTATTATACCACAAATAAAATCAGACTTATTTCATGAAAATCGATAGAGTATATGAATTTTATAAGCACTAAAGTGAAATTACCTGATTTTTGGCAAAAAAAAGAGTTTTGGAGACGTTGCTCAAACGATTTTATCATAACCATAAAAAAGGGTTATCCAACTTCCTTACAAAAAAAAATATATAAAAACTTGGAATAAAATTACCCTTAATCCATTCTAGCATTATTTTTTATAAACTCAATGATTCCGGAATTATTCATATCTCAATGATGAAAAATTTTAATTTCTTAGTCAAAATTGGAAAATTTTCATCTAAAGGGTAGTTAAATTTTAAGGGCCGATGTTGATTTTGAATAAAACACAAATTATTAAGGAAATTATTATCATTTCTTTTTATTATAATAATATGGTATGGTTCAATTATGTATGGAACAAAATATCGGCCAAATGGTCCAAATTTTCGATGACGCTGAGGCATAATTGAGGTTCTATGCCGTTAATGTGCCGAAATATCTCATCCTTTAGCTCTTGAATTGTTGCTGGCTTATCGACGTACACCTTTTCTTTCAAATAACCCCAAAAATAGAAGTCCAACGGTATCAAACGTGAGATAACACGGCCATTGAATTTGTCGCGTAAAAGAGCCATTGTTTCTTTAGCTGTGTGGCAAGTGGCACCGTCCTGTTCAAACCACTCATCGTCCACATTCATATATTCCAATTCGGGCCATAAAAAGTTCGTTATCATCTCACGATAGCGAACACCATTCACATTAACTGCCTGACCGGCCTCATTTTGGAAAATATACAGCCCGATGATGCCGCCAGCCCATAAACCGTACCAAACAGTCACTCTTTGTGGGTGCATTGGTTTTTCGACAATCACTCTTGAATTATCATTCGCCCAAATGCGGCAGTTCTGCTTATTGACGAATCCACTGAGGTGAAAATGTGCCTCATCACTGATTATGATTTTCTTCGAAAATTTATCGATATGCATTTTGATTTGAACGCCCATTTTCATAATAAGCCTGAATAACTTTAACGCGTTGCTCGATTGTGTATCTTTCCATCGTTCACTTATATTACAAATAAAATACGCTTTATTTCATGAAAATCGATGGACAAATATTGATTTTATTCATAATAAAGTGAAATCACGCGATTCTTGGAAAAATTGCGAATATTTACACCGTACAACAAAATCAATTTTTTTTTCAAGTAACAAGTTTTTATAACTGGTTCTGGTAGAAGTCACAAAAAAAAACATAAGTGTATATAAGTATATTTTGAAATTTTACATCTGGGATTTATTTTAGGGGGAGTTAAATTTTCTCCCCTTTTGCACATAGTTATACTGCTTCGACATATTATATCTTTTAGGATTTACTTTTAACGTAAAAAATATGCCACAAAAGGTCCACTAGATGTCACAGTGCCAGTCTTAGGACCAGATCTTTCCCCTATTTTATCTAACGTAAAAGATGTGCTGAGCATTTCGATGTAAAACAACACGGTTAACATTTTTGTAGAAAATTTTAACCATTTAGGTCTTCGGGTTATGGTTCTTTTTGTCCCCTATATATAAGAGGCAAAAACTCCCCTTCGGGGGCGATATAGACGACTTAATTATTCCATAAAAATGTTCCTCGTGTTTTGCATAAAATTGTTGAACACATCATACACCTTAAACGTAAGTCCTACAAGATATTCTATGCAGAGTCAGTATGATTATGTGCAAAAGGGGGGAAATGTAACTCCCTCTAAAATAAATCCCAGATGTACATTTTTAGAGTGCTGATACACGTGCGTATTATTTTGGTGACTTCTACCAGAAATAGTTGTAAAAACTTGTTATTTAAAAGAAAGTTGAGCTTGTTGTACAGTGTAAATATTCGGAACTTTTGCAAAAACTAGGTGACTTCAATTTATTATGAATAAATCAATATTTGTCCATAGATTTTCATGAAATAAAGCTTGTTTTATTTGTAATATATATGGCTTTATGATCAGTTAATAAAATTTGTAATTTTTTGTCTTGTTCGATTTTTTATAAATTTTTAAATAATAAAAATTTTCCAATTTTGCATAAAAAACGCGGATCCAGCTTCAGCTTGTGGGAGAGGAACTTTTTCCCCTCTCTCTTGATCTGGGGTTAGACTATTGTTTTGCATACGACAGCATCATCTGCCATTCATATTCATTCAGCAATAGGCCAAGTCTGTTGAAGATTAGGGCCATGCGGCAAAACATGAATGATACGATCAATCACGATCTCACAACAATCTCTGAATGGGGTCGTGCGAATAGGGTCGATTTCAATTCTCGTAAGACCCAATGCTGTGTGCTTACGCACAGACCTACGACCGAACCTGCTGCTCAATCTGTAAGTATGGGTCGCATAAGTATTAGGGAATCAGAAGCTCTTGATGTTCTTGGCATGAAAATTCAGTGTGACGTTTGAAGGACTGATCACATTTTTCAGTCTCAAAATGAGCATTCAAGTGCCTTGGTTTCTTAAGACGGTGTAAGCTATACTTCACTCTATCTGATCTCCTTACTATTTATACCACCTATATCCGACCGAAAATGGAATACAACTCTCATGTATGGGCCGGTGCTTCAAAGTCTATTTTGAAGTTACTCGAGCGCGTGCTGGCGAGGGCGAAGAAGCTCATCGGTGACAGTAGGGTAGCCAACTCTATTGACTCGCTTGAGCATCGACGCAATGTGGGGTGCGTTTCGCTGTTTTATCGTTACTACAATGAAATGTGCTCTGATGAAATCAGGGAAATGGTTCCCGAAAGCCACTCTTTTTTGTGAACAACACGTTCTTCATTAAGGGCACATCCACGCCAGTAAATCGCACTACGCATTATAGAGAGAAATCGTTCTTTGGCCGAACAGTTCGTATGTGGAATAAACTCTTTCCTGACAGTTTCACTATTGGAAGATTCAAATCAAACGTCCACAAATACTACTCCCTTTATCCTCCCTCCCACAATCGATTTTCCTAGTTCCAGCACAATGCATTGCATGAGTAGGGGTCATCCCCTTAGTACTGGTCCAAGAAAAAAAAAAACAAAAAACAAAACTAACCACAAAGCAACTATCAAAACTGTGTTTACAACTCAAATATGTTAACGTCTAAAAAATACACTTTTAAAGCATTCAATAAAATTTTAATATTTACTAATTTTTATTACATATATTTTTGATAAGCCATTGTGTTGAATATTTATATGATAATAACGAATATAAATATTTGGACTTTAGTTAATGCTAACTAGTAGTAGCCAGTTTAATAAGAAGTGCCAACGCTTCTTTGTTTTTGAAATATAAAAAAAAAGAAAAACAATATGAAAACAACTTATTTATCATTTTTAATCAGCTCAGACATTCAAAGTACCAGTATATTCGACGCGGGTCTGTTAAAACAACAATACAGAAAAGATTTAAGTGAAGAGATAGCAGAAAATCGAATATGTAACTGAACTTAACTCTGTTAATTTTCTTAAGTTTCCTACTAGATTGCGGATCATAAGTGGAGTCTTGAAGTTCACGGATATTTATATTTTTTGTTTAATCGGTAAACATTCATTTAGAGTCCGTATGTTAAAAATTTTTATTTAGGGTGGTCCACTAAAATATCTACAAAAACACATTGTAAAGAAAATGGCATAAAGCAAGCTATGTGAGAACTAGAGGGTGCACAAGATGTCTTGAAGATGTGTTTGTTTTGTTTCAAACCAGCATGTATTGCAAAGGACTTTTTAAAATGACAACCATTTAGTGAAGTATTAACAGCTACATATCTTGTATTTTTAACCCCTGCCCAAAAGAGGGGTGTTATAAGTTTGTAGTGTGTGTCTGTGTTAGGGATGACAACCGGGACTTGTTTTTGTAAATCGCGGGATTCAGAATTTCAAATCCCTGAATCCCGGGATTTCTGGATTTTTCTTTTTTAATAAAACACTCAATTTATAAAGTAATAGTAAATAGTAAAATATAAATTTGGGAAAGAGGACGTTACAAAATCAAAACTTAATTCATTGAACTAGGATCTTAGAAAATAATTTAGATACAACAATATTTAATCATATCGATCGAAATTTCCTTTCCCTCTATTACTGAGTTATCCGTTGAGTCCACTATTTAGTAAAATAAAATGTTATTAACTATTTATATCTTTTGTAGTTAGTCAAACCTCTCTAGCACAAGCTCGGATGATAATGTCCATAAAAGGAGAGATTTTAGAGCTGCTGGTCTATCTGAAAAAATAGCTTTATGTGAGCCCTTAGGACTTTTATTTAAAATAATGGCGCCACGTGTTACAATTGTCTCAATTTCCGCCTGATATACCGACGGCCATCTGCACATAGAAACATATATTTTAACATTGGGTTCAAAGACTCACGCGGCATGGGATTTTGGATCTATCCGCAAGCCACCGTATATTTCTGGAATCTACAGGTAAACCAACATCACACGTAGCCTTGAGCGGTAGCAAGAAGATATGCCATCATCTTGACCTTGCATAGCTTAGTAGCTTCTACAATCAGCCGAGTTCTCGGCCACCATACAGGCGCGAAGTACGTGATAGTTAGTCTGATATTCAATCTTGTTCTATATTCTATGCGGAATGACAGTGCTCGGAATTGCCATAGCATTGTTGCTATAAATAATAATTTGCAGCAAAAATGCTTTGATAATTCTGAACATTTTCATTCCGCATGAAATTCAGAATATACCCGTATAATTTCATAAATCCACATGATAATTTTAGGGCTAATACTTCATCCAGGTGCATCCAAAACAACTCTAGACGCTTTTAGATATTCCAAGTCAGCCTTCTGCCAAGGGATGGGCAAAAAATATCGATACATCAATATATCATACTAGAATAGAGAAATAATAACAAAGAAGCTTAACACAAGACAAAGAAAAAACTGAATATCAATAACTATCAAATGAAATACAGCTCTAAGAGTGACAGTATGAATTGATTAAAGGCAGATGATATTCAGCTAGGGTATTCACTCGAATAATGTTTGCTCGATTAATCGAATAATTAAAGTCAAATAATGTTCGATCAAACAAAAAATTTCAATTTCGAGTAAAAATTTATTCGAGTAATTTAGGTCGATTAATCGAATAACTCGATTAAAAAATGTTATGTAAATTTTCTTTTTTTCAATGAGTTTTTGAAGATTTCTTAATAAAAAGTGGAAATTTTTTTTAATTTATATGAAATTTGCCATTCAATTCGAACGTTATTTCATACTAATAGTCCGCATGATCAAAAAATGAAGTACATAATGGGCCTAATTGTGTAAGGAGCTGGCGTAAACGCCTATGTCGTTTTTTGTAATAGATTAAAGCAAAACACAACCCGTGTTATTTAATCTATTACAAAAAACGAGTTAGGCGCTTACGCCAACGCATTACAGAATCAGGCCCAATATAGTAACAATAATAGACAGAAAGAAACCAACTTCAAATGTCTTTTAAAAAAATTCGGAAATGTAAACATCAAACAAAAATTATTTGAAATAAAGAAGATATTTCGAGAGCAACTAATTAACTAGATGTTTCGTATTAAAATATCCAATGTAATGTTCGGAATTATAAAAGCCTTAAGGTACGGTCACACTTGGCAAATATTTTCCGAAAAAAACGTAGCCCACAGACAAGTTAAAATTGCATTTCCATTAATTACAATATTTTTTTAAATATGGGTTCGCATTTATTAAAAATAATGTAAAAATAGCTTTTTGCAGCATAATTAACCTTATTTTGTGATATAAAAAAAAAGTTAAATCAGAGTTAGCAAAAGCTCAGAGTTAGCAAAGTAGTTGCTACGATTTTTTGGTCAAATATTTCCTAAGTGCAACCGGGTATTTATTGTTACAAGTTAATATTTATAACAACAATAATGCTCTGCCAATTCCGATAATTTTTATTCTGCATTGAATACAGGACAGGTCGGAATATTATATAATATATCCTGGCGCAAAATTTTCTCGAAGCGCAACATTTGAATTGTGAAAAAAAAACTTTTTTAAATGATCAGTTTATGATCTAATTTATGTAGAAATGTTGTGTTTTCTTTTGTTTTTATTATTAAAATACATGAAAACGCGAAAAAACTTGTTTTGTTTTCTTTTTGTCCACAAAAATGTACAAAAAACCGATTAAATTCAAACATTTTCCGATTAACTCGAATAATTTTTTGCAGTAAAGCTTACTCGAATAACTCGAACGAAATAAAAGTTTTACTCGATTGCTCGAGTAATTTAAAAACCTCAATTTCGATTAATTGATTAATCGAACAATTGAAAAGTCAATTAAAATAAATACCCTATATTCAGCTCTTGACTGCAAACACCCGACTTTGGTCGAGTGGTCTAAGCGGTAAAGAACTCTGTTGAGATTAGCGGGAGCTATCGAAACGTCAGTTCAACCCTCCGCGCAGTCAAAATTTTCTTTGTCTACATGCTTCACATTTATCTCTAAATAAAAATATAATTTAATTGAAAAATTAAATTAAAACCGAACTCAAGCAAAAATAACTAAAATTTCTTTGGGTACTTTTTTGTTTTATTTTTAAAAAGAATTTGGGGACTATGTATGAATTATCATTGTTGAAAACATATCGATATTTCGATATATCGATATTTTTATTCGATATATATCGATGCCGATCGATATATAAAAATATATCGATATATATCGATATATTTTTTGACTTTCCCATCCCTAATCCATAGAATGAGGGATATTGTATCCATTTAAGGATAATAAACCAAAATTAAATTTTTTCCTGAGAGTGAAGTAGAGCACAAGCATCATTCATGACGCCTGAGAGAAGACAGCCGAATTTTCCAGTTACCATAATCGGCGCATCAAGTCAGTTCATGCACACTTTCACTACGAATGTGGAGAAGTTCGTCTATCACCACCGACCAGGGGAGTGGGAATAGAGGATACCCTACGACAACCATAATACATTTAGATCCATAAATTAGTACTATAATTGTTACTATTCATTACGAGTTTTTTGTATAAGAATTTTACTTTAAAAAAGTAATTTAAATATTTCGACATTTCCCATGATTTTTTTGACGAATCCCGGTATTCGGCATTTGTCAATCCCGCAAAATCCTGAGATTTTCGTCGTCGGGATTTCGGGACTGGCGTCCCTGGTCTGTGTGCCTGGTGTCTGTCTGAGCTATCGTAGAGCCCAAACGGCTGGACTGATTTTGATTTTGATTTAGTTTTTTTTGTGTGTTTTAAAGGTAACTTGATTGAAAGCGTTCTTAGCTATTTTAGAAGAAAATCGGTCCCTGCGTTTAGAAGTTATCACCTGGAGTGTGTATCTGTGGCAACGTACCTCCTAAACGGCTGGATTAATTTAAATTTAATTTTTTATCGAAAATCTTTTAACCTTTCTACTAACCTATGTTTGAGGACAATCTGACCAGTCATCTGGATGTCATCATCCATTATCTTCGGGACTTTTAAAATTTTTAATGTATTGTTATTTCCTATGTAATATGATGTCGTTGAAATTTCCTCTGCTTCATGGAGTTGACAGGTTCAATATTCAATATCTTCAGCGCAAAGTGGAACATTTCGTCAAAGTGCTATCAAAACTCTATACGTTTTGATAAAACTAATATATTTTTAACAGTTCGTTCGTTGGATGTATGCTTTATTTTTACATACAAATACTTAAAATATTAGCATGAAAAAATTAAAGTTGTAGAGAATTAAAAATTTACTTTTAAATTTATAGACTTCATCAACATTAATGGGATTTCTAAAATGCATTTCCGTTCATTTTTATAGCACATTTTGTTTTAAAAAGGCAATAAAATTGTTGTGTAATCACTTCTCTCAAAAACTACAATGAAAACTTTACAACTGTTTTTCAGATATTTTATATTTCATTGCAAATAACTTCGTTCTAAGAAAAAGAAAACAGCCAAATTTGGTCCGTGCTACACTTTAATGATATAAATATTAACTGGATTTCAGTGTATGTAATTTGAAAAAATTCTTCAAAATTAAAACCGAACATATTATAAAATTTTAATATTGAAAGCGTTCATTCACATTCGTTCTAACCTTGGCCTAAACAAAATATTTTGTGAATTTCGCATTAAAATTTACTTGTTCTTTCAACAGGTAACCGGCTCAGGAGATTGTTGATCATTACGAGTATCTCATATATAAAAATGTGATTGACAAAAATGATGAAAGCGATTGAAAAATATAGAAATTAAGTTCTTTGTTCTTTGTAGAAAAATATTTACACAACAACTATACAAATTTTGAATATAATTTATACGCTCACATTTAATCAAATGTAAATGAAAGACAGACATCATGCTGTACTTGTTGCTACGAGTATAAAAAATACAAGTTTTACACTGATTGTGCGTCCAAAGTCCATCGATCATGGTCATTTTAAAAAATTTATTGAGTGTTGAATGTGACGTCACAAAATTTTACACAATTAACGGTAACACCAGAAGTGTGCCTTGTGTGTACATATGTCTTTTATTCTTTATAAATAAATAAATAAATAAATTATTATGTGGATGTAAAAAAAATATATTTCTATTTTGCTAGATTAAAAAAATGTCGTAGTTAGTTCTGTACAACTGAAAATTTTGATTTATATTGAGCGCAATCAGACTGACTGGCCTTCGAATGTTTTCTTTTTTGCATCTTAAGGAGGAACGATGTAAATGAAGTAAAATAACATAATAATTTTTGCAAGCTTACCTAATAGATATTTGTTCAATTCACAAGCTCGTATTAACGTCGTATGTGTTGTGTAATCGTCTAATTATACAATATTGTATTTTTGTTGTTAGTAATTTCCATACAAAACTGCGTTATAATTATACGATAGATTTTTATATGTTTTCCAAATGGTTGTATTGTCTGGAAATATTTTATTTGCTAGATTAATTAAACAAATATAAAGTATAGAATGGGAACCAGCTTAACAGCTTGCAGAAGAGTTGTTCAAAAAACTTCGCAAAATTATGATTATTTGCAAAATCAAAAGTAAATAAATGCAAACATTTATATCAAGGTTTGATATAGATTAGATATAGATTGGAGTAAATCAAGCATATCGCGAAAATGTCGAAAATTCGCGAAAAATTTCAATATATTAAACTAGCCCGAAAATGTAAGGAAAGTCAAACACTCGGCGAAAAACGCTAAAATTATGAAAATTTGCTAAAACTTGCTAAAATTTTAAAGATTACAAAGCGTAATATTGATTAAAACACTTTAAAAATGTAAGAAAGCCAAAAAATTGAGAAAATTACGCCTGTCGCGAAAAAAAGTGAAAATTCGCGAAAAATTGCAAAATTTTAAACAACCAATAATTTGTATTAAAAATCGCTAAAACTGTGAAGAATGCAAAAAATTTGGTCAAAATCGCGTTAATAGCGAAAATTCGCAAAAACTTGCTAATAGCGGCATGATAAAAAGTCTAATATTGCTTAAAAATCGGCCAAACTGTAAGGAAGCTGAAAACTTGCAAAAAGTCGATTTTATCACAAACTTTGCAAAATTCGTGAGAAGTTGCAAAATCGGAAACAAGCCCTGAAATTGATTAGAAATCGCCATTACAGTCAAGAAAGTCAAAAATCGCGAAAAAATCACAAATTAGCGAAAACTTGCTAATTGTATTAAAGAAATCTTTAAACCTGTAAATAATAACAAAATTCGTTTTTCGGCATAAATTATTTACTGAACTGACTACATTGAATTAACATATAAAATACGACAAAATAACGATACAACAAATTTGTCTGTTCACAAGCACATAAGAGAGTGTCGTCTTTTTTTAAACGATAAGACATACGACTGAGCTTGTGAATTGAACAATTGTCTATTAGGTGTATTTTAAAATTGTTCTCGCTAAAGTTTTTAATAAAAATAACATTAAATTGAACATTTAAAAAACCCCCGAAGAAAGTTGATGATAACTTCAAACATAGGTTGGAAGATTTTAGACCCACTCACCTTTCAAACAAAGGAAATTAAATTAAAATCGATCGAGCCATTTTGAAGCTACGGTGCCAGACACAGATTATTCACTCGTACGATTTTGTATATATGCATGTATGTACTTCGGTGTCCGTACACAGAAAAAAATAGACAAGAATTATATTCAATAAAACCATGTTATTAAAAAAAATATGAATTTCAATAACATTTATCTTTAACATAATAAAATATTTCGTTGTAAGTATTTCTTTTCCATGCCGGTTATTTCTTTTCTTTTTATACATAAGTACTTAAAACAAGTTGTATCCCATAAAAAAATAAATGGGATATGGCTCAGCTATAGAGAGTATGCTTTACGTCCGGAAAGCCCAGGTTCGTATTCCAGCCATGTCAACATTTTTTAAATTTATATATATATATATATTTTTATTTTGAAATAATTTTGTTATCAATATAGGGGAATTCTTTATCACAGGAAATTTGAAAAAAATTTATTCAAGATATATTAATGAAAATTAAAAGAAGAATCCAAATTTATATGGATTCACAGAATAATCAAATTTGCTTGGAATCTGGTTGTAGCAATAGAAGTGCATGTGCATGTGGGTATTTAAGTGTATGTGTAAATTTTAATTTAGTGTTCCAAAATGATTAAAAGAAGCGCTCACGAACAGTAACAAAAGTGTTGCAATTGCGAACGGTATCCATACAAAACACACCAAACATCGAATACGGCTAATATTTTTGAGCTTTGGGCTGTTGAAATATTACGTAACGCCATTTTCGCCCATTTTGACCCACTAAGGGAAATAGGACCATAAGGCCCAAATGTTTTAGTTTTATTTCCGGTTAGAGGTATATTAGTCGATAATGGTGAAGTTCCAGGGCACAAATGTAACGTATGATCGTATCGATCATCTAATCGAAAAACTACCCACACGTTATCGTTGCCCACAGTAGGGTAGAAAACCGAACACGGGTGGTGGAAGTGCCTGGCAAATTTGCAGCCAGCTGCAAACTTCCACAATAGTGTTGCCCCAGATAAATCTAAAATTGAAGAAGCTAAATATAAATAGACCTTAATTTTGTTTAAATAAATCTATGAAATATAAATTCGCTTTTTATTTATGTCAAAATTAATTTTTTCGATATGAAAAAAATAGTTTATATTGGGTGTTTTTTATTGAGGTATAGAACTTTAAGTTGGCATCACTTTTTTAACTGGCGGCCATTTTGTCAGCTGTCAAGTGATTAATATTTAGTTTGGTTTGCCATTTCATCATGAACAGGTTGACAAAAGAACAACGCTTGCAAATCGTGCAAATTTATTTCGAAAATAATGGTTCAGTTCGCGAAGTTTACCGCAAGCAAAATCGCAAAATTTTGTTCAGTGATGAGGCTCATTTTTGGTTGAATGGCTACGTCAACAAGCAAAATTGCCGCATTTGGAGTGAAGAGAATCCACATGAGACCCTTGAGACGCCATTACATCCACAAAAACTGACTGTTTGGTGTGCTCTATGGGCTGGTGGAGTAATTGGGCCATACTTCTTCCGAAATAATGCTGGAGAGTCAGTTACCGTTAATGGAGACCGGTATAGAGCCATGATAACCGACTATTTTGTTCCCGAATTGGATGGCATGAATGTGGATGAGTTGTGGTTCCAACAAGACGGCGCTACATGCCACACAGCGCACGTCACAATCGATTTATTGAAGGAAACATTCGATGAGCGCATAATTTCGCGGAATGGACCTGTCAATTGGCCACCAAGATCGTGTGATTTGACACCATTGGATTATTTTCTTTGGGGATATGTGAAGTCGCTCGTCTACGCCAACAAACCAGAAACGTTAGGGGACTTGGAAGCCAACATTCGTGGCGTTATTGCCAACATACGGCCCCATATGCTCGAAAAAGTGGTTGAAAATTGGACCTGTAGAATTGGCTTTATTCGAGCCAGCCGCGGCGGCCACATGCCCGAAATCATATTTAAACATTAATGGCATAAAATTATCCTTCCAATAAAGCCAAATTGATGGACATTAAAACGATTTTCTTGTGTTTTATTTCAATTCGAAGTTCTATACCTCTAAAAAAAACACCCTGTATTTGGAACTCGATACGGACTGTTGTGTATTTAAATATACAACGTATGACGGCTGTGAGTGTTGATAAACCGTTTTTAATTTTTTCGAATTGCTGAGGGGACGCCTGAAGCTATCTAGAACGGGCTGATGTTTTTCATTTTTCGCATTGTCCTTTATTTGGTAACACTTTTTCCGAGCATTTTCTGACAAAGAAAAAAACCTATGTCTTACATATATGAAAACTAAAGTCAATTAAAAATGTAAATTGCAGAAGTAATCTTTCATCTGCCCCGCGCTAGAATCTTTTTACTACCTTAATTTTTTGGATATTTAAAAAATACCCGTTAGGCAGATGGGTTAAAAAGGATCAAGCGAGAAAAGTGATGATAACCTATGTTCTTCAAACATATCTAAGAACACTCTAGATCAAGTCACCTTTCAAACAAAGAAAACTAAATGAAAGTCGGTCTAGCCGTTTGGGCTCTGTGATGGCGCAGACAGATACACAGATACACAGGGTGAAAGGTACACAGATACACACTACAAACTTATACGACTAACACCCCTCTATTTTGGTCGGGTGTTACAAATAAGTAAGTAATAAGTTTTCAACGCTTAAATAAATAAAATATATATGGATATTATTTTGAACTTTTTTTGTTTATTCACTGATTAAAATAGAAAAATATTCCTTGAAACACTCCTCAGTGCCTTGGTATTAAGCGCTTGACCATTGTATTCGTTAATAATATCGACTTGGAACGATTGGCGAACATTTCTAGCATAAAATGTTCAAGAAAAACTATTGCTAGTGAAGTGGAAGTGAGTTTCAAGTGCTCACCCGTCGCTCAGTTTGTGGCAGAAAATTATTCGATCCCGAAGTTTCGCTAGTAATATAAATATAACTGATATTGCCAAGATCAAAATACCATTACAAAAAGTCCAATAAAAACAGATGAAATGCCAACAATTATGGAAATTCCTTTCAAGAAACGTGTTGAGAATGTGAGGAATTTTTAAATGAGTAATTGGCACGGGAATTGGCAGAAAAGTTTGAAGTATGTTGGAAGACTGTCCATAATATAGTAAAGCAGATAGATATGTACTAAGACTTATAAAGTAGGGTCAGAACTGGCCGAATATAAGCTACGACCAATATGGAAGATCGTTTAAGTGTCAAAATATTCGTTAAAAACCCATTTGCAAGTTTATAGGCTATAGAGACAAAAACATTATTGGAAAATATGATAGTGAATCTTTAATTGGGAAAGTTAAAGAGCTTTGATATAAACCCATACATCGTAAGAGAAATAGCAGAAAAATCTCGAAAAAATAAAATAAACTGGTGTTGGTTTGCAATGGAGTATATCCACAATCCAGCCGATTTTTTTCACAATGTATTTTGGGCAGATGAGTTCTATTTTAATTTAAAGGGTCATTTGGGAAAACCTATGTGCATATTTTCAAAGAGTTAAAGCCCAAAGACGTACAACTTTTGAATCTTTTTTGTGGTGGCTTCGTGATATTTTGGGATTTGTCTCATACAACGGATTTGGAGATCTGGTATCAACAATCGACACTCTAAGCCAGCTAAGATCCCTACACATTCTGAATGATCATGATTTTACATCAGATCATAGATTTTTTTCTAATGAAATTTGGATTCTACCAGCACGATTATGTTCTATGCAATGAATGATGGTTACGAAAAACGCTCTTAAAAGGCGTTGGGCAAGTAGTTCTTTCATGACCATCCCAGAAATGAGAGAAAAGTGTGCCAAATGACTGAAAATGAGAGGTAACAGTCCATGAAGTGCACAATTTGTGGAACGGCCTAGAAATTGAGTTTGTACGCAATTTGATTGTATCTGTTCCAGCAAGGATATAAGCTTTATGTCCTCCGACTGGGTGCAGGGCATTATAGTGAAAATACCTAAAAAAGGGTCACTCAGCGACTGCAATAACTGGAGAGGCATTACAATCCTATGTAGGGATCTTAAAATCTTCTGCAGGATTATTCTGAACCGTATAGAGAAGAAGATTGATGAGACTCTTCAACGACAACCGAAAATCGTGCATTGATCACATCGCTATTATGCATATAGTCATGGAGCAAATAAACGAAATGCAGGAATCTCTCCACCTTGTCTTCATTGATTTCAAAAAAGCTTTCGACAAAATGAAACACCAAAACATATGGGAGACATTAAGCAGAAAGGGTGTTCCGGAGAAGACTCGTAACCTAATAAAGGCGCAATACCAGAGGTTTGAAAGCCGAGTGAGGCAATTGACACTGACCCTCAGCGTGATATACTTTGGCGGCAACTTCGTATGGAACATCTGAATGACCTTCTTTATGCTGATGATATTGTTTTGTTATCCAAACGATACTCTGATATACAAACCAAACTAAACGATATCGACAGAGCCGCTGGGCGTTACTGTATAAATATTAATACAAACAACACTAAGTCGATGTGTATAAGTGCTGCTCATTCCCAACCCTTCACCTTAAACGACCAAAACATCGTGATGATTAATAAATTCTGCTACCTAGGTAGTCAGATTTCATCAGATGGAGGTGCACCAATTGACATAGCACATAGAATAAAAAGGCTAAAATGGCTTTTGCTGGTCTATACAAAGTTTGACGTTCTATCCAAATTAGTACTAGGACAAAGCTGCGTATTTTTAAAAGTAATGTCCTATCTCTGCTATTGTATGGATGTAAAACTTGGCTGACCTCCACTGAAATTGACAACAAACTACAAGCTTTTATTAATAGATCACTGCGTTATACCCCTGCGGAAAATTTGGTGACAATTGATCCAAAAATACTCGTCCTATGACTTGAGAAAATGAGACTGGTACCAAAAATAAGGAGTAGTGAATGGTGAAAAAAGACATATTGTGTAAATGGTCACATATTAACCATTTTGAGTAAATTTAGTTGGTATTTCGGCTAGTATATTAGTAAACGGCACTGAACAAATTCGATGCATCTCAGGAGTCTGTTCGGTAATTATATTCAGATAATAACTCCAGCTTAACTAGTATTTATAACATTGAAATATTAGTTCCCCTGTGGTGGAGTGGGTAGTGTACTAGCCTGTCATACCGGAGGTTGTCGGTTCGAATCCTATCAAAAACACAGCTTAAAAATAAAATACGATTTCTACTTGGATTTGTAACAATAAAAAAAATAAATTAATCGATAAGTACAGCTGAATTTTGGAATAATATTTATATATAATCTATATTATTCTACACCGATTCGGACACTATAAGATAGTTCAGAGACAAGTTACAAGGTGCATACAAAGTATCAATTAACCCCATCCTAGGCCATCCCCATATAAAAGTGGCTGGTCCGCTTCATAGGAAGTGTTAGAACTCGGACTGGTCCCTATCACCTGGGGATCGGTCACGTGACTTGTTTTGTGTAAGTTCCATTTACCGTAGGGATACTACGAATCTGGTGGCCTGACAACTGGATTTCGAACGTTGAGTTGTACAGGAGATGCAATGCACAACCTATACTATATGAAATTCGGCAAAGGAAATGGAAATGGATTGGCCATGTCCTAAGCAAACCAGCTATTGACATCTACAGGGAAGCATTTGACTAGAACCCTCAAGGAAGTAGAAGGCTAGTAGACAGCGAGTTAGCTAGAGACGTTGTCTTGAAGATAAGATTAGCTTACATCCAGGAAATTTATCATGGAATAGGGTAAAATCCCTTAGCTCAAATCGGAATGATTGGAATAATTTTGTATTTGCACTATGCGACCACGATATGGCGTAAAATTAATTAATAATAATACTAATAAAAACAATTGTCTGAACACTAATTTTTGTTTTAGTTGACGGCAAAATGTCTACAATAATTAATATGCCATCTCTGTATTAAACAAAAATTGTGTTGATTTTTCTTTTCAGCTGCGTACTACCAAACGGAAAGTCGCCTGAAAATTTTTCACACCTGAATTTCAATTTGTTTTTTGCACATACTTCTTATGGCAGCCTGAAACTCAAGCAGAACTGCGTACTAGGCTTAATGGAGGAATTTAAAATAATAGTTATTGAAAAAAGATACATATAACTCATTTATATTGACTGTCTAACAGAAATTTATCAAAATATTATGTTTCAGATAAAAGTCCCGCCAGAAGCTCAAGCAGGATCCGCGGGTTCTGATCATAATTCTTTAACATTATTTTCTTTGTTTTGTTTTTATTTAGAAACAAAATAATTCTAAAAATGAAAAAAAAATTACTCGAATTGTTATTTCAATTAGACACAATTGTGCTAAATTTGTGGAGATTGAAAAAAAAACGAAATCAAATGAAAACTTACAAATAGAAAAAAACATTTTAAACTATTAGATAATAATGTTAAATTGAAAAATTCATAGAAATACCACATCTGTTAGTGCAACTAAGGAAAATGTGTATATATGAACTACATACATACATGTATATGTACATATATATTAGTGATGTTACAAATATTCGTATCGTGGATTATTCGTATTCGTATCGTCGAATATTCGTATTCATATCGCCGAATATTCGAATTGGTATCGTCGAATATTTGTATTAGTATTCGCAGCCCCAACGGCATAACTCTCCATTGGTACAAACTTCATCCAGGTACGGAAAATGTTGTACTCCATCGTCCATGGGGATCTACCAATACCCGTCTTTCATTCATCATTTCATTGTCATTCCAATCAGTTCAGAATAGTTTTGATTCTGGGCAAAGGGTCGACGTTGGGTATCAATCTGGCGTACAACTGTCGAAATCCATGCAGGTATGCCACTTGCTGTTCTTTTTCTTCACTTACGTAATCTGAAAACTGTATGGGGTTGATGCAAGCTTGCTGAATCAGCTTATTGACCTCACGTGCGACAGTGTCGCTCAGATTATCCTCAACAAAGTTTTAATAAAGACAAATGTCAAAACGCCACATCTTTATGAGACATAGCGCTTACCACCTTTCGTTATCGCCATCTAAATCATTGACAATAAAATATCAACATATTCACTTGTTTGGTTGAAGACATAGCGTACGATATTGTCGCTCAGTTTGTCCTTAACAAAGGTTTATTAAAGACAAAACGTGGGACATTTTCGCTCGATTGTCCCCATGAAAGTTTTATTAAAGACAAAACGTGGGACATTTTCGCTCAGATTGTCCTCAACAAACTTTGATTGAAGAAAAAAGAGTACGACATTAATGCACAGACTATCATGAACGGCGATTTCCTTTAAATTGTCGATTGGAAAACCTAATTGACAGACGACAGGCCGTACATTAATCGTCGAAGACAATGTCGTTTACGACGATTTGGCCAACTGGGTATTTATAAATACCAATATATTTTTTTATCGTACCCATATGTATGCGCGTCTCTCTCTCTCTCTCTCCTCTCTTTCTCACTCTGCAAAGGGGATCAACGTACGAGCATCAGTTCTTTTCACTTTCAAAATACAAATCTTATATGTGTATGTTTTACAGATGAGACCACACACATTCTTATATAAGTGTGTAAGAATTTGTGTGTCTTTTAGCTTATAGCGAAATCGAAATTTTCTTATGCCAACTATCTAGATTCTAGATGTTTTCAATAAGCGTGCTCTGTGTCGTCATGTCTACAAGCAAACCAGCATAAGTAATGATGATGAAACATTGCATCATACAATCTGACTGAGCAAAAATATATGGGCATATTTTTATGTGTGTATGTACAGTAGGGAGTAACTTTTAAAAAATATTTTTCAGATAGGAAAAATTGCATAGCATAGTGGGATGGAATAGAATAAAGTAAGAAGAAAAATGGAATTTTTTATTTCGCAACTCTAAAATAGTTTCCGTGCCAAACGCAAAAATTAAGAAGTACATACATATTTCTAAAACTCCCTATTCCGAAGCAGCATCTGCGCAGAGTTGTAACTAAAACTGCGCAGCACATTTCGCCATTGTGTAAATCGTCAAATATGTACTTTAAACTTTTATTTATTTCGTGTAACAACTGAAAAAATTTGTATATCAAAATATTATAAAAAATCTGTTTTTTTTTTATAAATCGCGTTTGGTGCAGAATGTTTTTCAACCCAATTAACCTAAAAAAGCAATGTTCATTACTAATACAACGTTTGCCACCACATAATGGTATGCCAAATTTTTCGTAAAAATTGGTTATCTGCCTAATGTATAGTATATTTAACTCAATGCAACTCAACGAATAAGTATAGCACCAACAGAGTACTAAGTTATAAAATTCAATAACAATGTTGCTTATAAATCAGTGATGGCAAATTCAGTACTATTGTACTATTTTTAGTAACTATTCATTTTAAAAATACCGCAGTATCCTCACGACTAGAGAGTTTCCCGGGATTTCCCGTCTCGGGAAATTTATTTTTGTTTTCCGCTTTCCCGCGAATTTTATCCGGGAATTCCCGGGACTAAAAATATATTTCTACGCATAAAAAAGTACTGATTTTGGTAACCAAAAATTCTTCTTTTCTTTAAATTGTTATCGTTCATCATGAAAAAATATCTATGTAAGGGGAAAGAAACCAAGGCTCAAAGTGCATGTATATTAAATGGCTCCATGAAAAATCGCCCAAAACCAAATCGCCCAAAAATAAAAATGAAAAATCGCCCAAAATTTTTTCATACAAATTTTGGGTGATTTTTCATATGAAAAATCGCCCAAAAATTTTGGGCGATATTTCATTTTTTTTGGGTGATTTTTCATTTTGAAATTTTGGGCGATTTTTCATATGAAATATGTTTCCATGAAAAGTCGCCCAAAACTAAATCGCGCAAAAATAAAAATGAAAAATCGCCCAAAAATATTTTCATACAAATTTTAAGTTATTTTTCATATGAAAAATCGCCCAAAATTTTACACCCAAAAAAATTAAAATCATCAAACTCGAATATAGAATATAGAATTTAAAATATATATTGTAGAAAATAATTGAGTGTTTCCAATGTGATCCATCTCCACCATTATTTGGCTTGTATAGCAGTACAAGTTGTTTAGAAAATTGTTGTAAGCGAAGCCGATATTTGACATACCATAGAGTTGAACATTATTCCACCCGGCCGAAGGCCGGCTACACAGCAAGTAGTCGAAAGCACGTACCAAATTAAGCATTCCGAAGGCTACTAATATTGAAAATTGTCGCAAGCGAAGCCGAGATTTAACATACCAGAGAGTTCAAAATCATTCCGCCCGATCAAAGGCCGGCTATACGGAAAATCGTCGAAAGCGTTTCACAAGTTAAACACTCCAAGGTTCAGTAATATCAGAAATTTTCAAACACGAAGCGGATATTTGACATACCATACAGTTTAAAATCCTTCGTGCAGATGGAATCAAGTCTTTGCTTCGCTTACGACAATTTTCAATATAAGTTGCCTTCGGAATGCTTAATTTTGTACGTGTTTTCGACGACTTTTCGTGTAGACGGCCTTCGGCCGGGTGGAAACTCTATGGTATATCAAATCTGGGTTTCGCTTACGATAATTACTAATATTGAAAATTGTCGTAAGCGAAGCCGAGATTTGACATACCACAGAGTTTAAAATCCTTCGACCCAGCCGAAGGCCGGCAACACGCAAAATCGTCAAAAGCAAGTCCCAAATTAAGCGTTCCGAAGGCTACTAATATTAAGAACCGTCGTAAGCGGAGCCTATATTTGATTCCAACTGCACAAAAGATTTTCAACTCTATGGTATGTCAAACCTCAGCTTCGTTTATAATAATTTTCTATATTAGCGGGAATGTTTAACTTGAGATACGCTTTTGACGACTTTTCGTGTAGACGGCCTTCGGCCGGACGGAAGCATTTTAAACTCTATGGTATGTCAAATCTCGGCTTAGCTTACGAAAACTTTGAATATCAGGAGTCTTCGGAATGCTTAATTTGGTACGTGCTTTCGACGACTTTTCGGTAGAAACTCTACGGTATATCAAGTGTGGGTGTCGCTTACGACAATTACACGGATTTTCTTTTATATGTATGTAGAATAGTGGCTTCACTGATTAAAGATTCCATGCACAGCCGGCCTTCGGCCGGGCTTAAGGGTTTTCTCCTCTATGTATGTATGTCGAATAGCGGCTTCGCTGAGTAAATCTTTTCTGCACAGCCGGCCTTCGGCCGGGCTTAAGGGTTTTCTCCTCTATGTATGTCGAATAGCGGCTTCGCTGAGTATATCTCTTCTGCACAGCCGGCCTTCGGCCGGGCTTAAGGATTTTCTCCTCTATGTATGTCGAATAGCGGCTTCGCTGAGTAAAGCCGTTTCGTGTAGCCGGCCTTCGCCCGGACGGAAGAATTTTAAACTCTATGGTATGTCAAATCTCGGCTTCGCTTATGAAAAACAAATTTTATAAAACGTTTCAATGAAAAATGTAGCACAAATTTTATTCAAAAGTTTGTGTTTAAATTTTTCGCGAAAAATTGCTAAATTTTAGACAAACCATAACTAATATTGATTAAACATTGCTAAAACTGTAAGAAACGCAAAAATTCTGTAAAAATCGCGATAATGGCGAAAATTCGGAAAAAATTACTTCCCTAATTAAGCATTCCGAAGGCTGTTATTAATATTGAAATTTTTCGTAAGCGAAGCCGAGATCTGACATACCATAAAATTTGAAACCTTTCCGTCTGAAAGCTGGTTGTACAGAAACTCGTTGAAAGTGAGAAATATGAAATATCATTGAAAGCGAATCTATTCATTAAAATTTTGAAATAAAAGATCAGTTTTATTTGAAATGCATATATTATATTTTATTAATAAATAATTAAGTATAAATGTCAAGTGTGTCGTTTACTGTTTCGCGGCAATATGGACATAAATATTGATCGACTCCATCGGCTATGCTTTGAGCTTGCAGTTTTATTACACATTCCTGACAACACTTCAAGTGCTTGCATGGTAAAAATACGACATTTGGATACTTTTCTAAACATATAATGCACTTAGCAGGTGCAGATTCATCACTTTCTTCATTATTTGTCTCTGCTATTATATCATCATCAGAATCGGGATCAGATAGATAACTCTGAAATATATCTTCATAAGGCTCCCAATCTGTGCAAATATCGTTTTTTGAGTAAATCATCCGATTCAAAAATATTTTTGTTGTTATATCTCCGCTTTCCAAAGCTTTTGTTGCTTCTTCAATTTTTTGGGCTTTATCGGCATCATGCCGTCTAATCCTCTTTGTACCTGAAATTCCACCACTATCTAATAACATTTTGAACTCTCTACTTTTGGTATATTCTTCATCCCGAAGAACTCCAACAAATTTGAAAAAATTTCCACGTTTTTGAATAATACGTCCTAAAACTCCGTTGTAGGCTTCAATTGCAGATGAGGATCTTGTTGTAAGTTTATAAACAGAAAAATTTTCTGGCTTAACCTGTTGTGTAAAAATTATTTAATTTTAAGATCGAAATTTTTTACCATCCATACCTTTTCTATCCATTGCTTAGTAAAGTAATCAACGAATGGTTTAAACTTCTGCTCTGTATCGAAACAGCATATATCTAGTAAGAATGAAGCAGCTATAGTTTTTGCCGGTAGCAATGGTAAACACAAAATTTTGTGATAAATTTCAGACGCTTTTTTATTCGTTCTGATAAATTCCGCAAGAATTCTAAATTTTGACGAAATATTGCGTCTTATTGCTTGACAGAAATGAAACCAGCAACCATGTACATTGGCGTTTGGGAAATTTTTTCTTAAAGAATTTTGTAGAGCCTTTTCAAAATCGGTTAAAAAACTTTTCGCTCTTAAATTAAATATATTATTATTAATATATTCGATTAGTTGGTCGTAGGCTTTTTCATTTTTTTTATTCATTAAAACAAAAATGAAAGGGTACATCTGGAAATAAAAATAAAGTATTGATTAAAGGCATTTTTGTGAGATTCAATATAAGCATAAAAAATCCAAAACATAACCATAATCCAACATAACCATAAAAAACATCATTAGATACGAATTTTTACCGAAAGGAAATTACTCTACCTACCTTTTGACCGAAATAATCAATATAAATAATTAAAAACTGTTTGAAAGCTCCCATCGGTACGATTTTAAATGTACCGTCCATTAAATACATCCTCTGTTCGGGTTTAATGTTTGCGTTAATTAAGTTAGCTATATTTTCTGAGAAAAAAATACAAAAGCTTATATCGTCTTCTTGAATACAAGCTTTAAAGAATTGACATGGAGTATCATCGTGTTTACTGACTCCATATTTTTGCCAAACATCTTGTAAATTAAACGCCTCTACTATTGAATTGGGCGTGGTTGGAGTTTTAATAAAAGTCTTTGCGGCAAGATATTGTAACCCGCGTTGAATTTTTGGATAGCTCAAGCTGGTTGTTGCTTCTTGACTGCTATTTTTAATAATGACAATTTATATCAATAAAGATAATAAATAAAAATAATTCGCAAAACTTACTTGGAACAGACGTAATCAAAAGCCAACTTGACGACACTTGTAGTATTGACTGAACCAACTGAAACAGAGTTGTTAATACAGGTTTCTTTTATATCTTGAATAGCCTTTAACTCATTGAATAACGACTCGTGATTGGAGTGATTGTGTCCAAAGCCTTTTTTGGATTTTACTACCGAATTGTGTATAATTCCGTACTCAATACGCGAATTACAATTATCCGTATAACATGTATAATACACTTTTTTTTCAGTTTTAGATTTTTTTTTATAAAGCATTTTTTCACTACACAAATAAATTAATTTGCTATTAACTTTTTTGCCACTAACATATTCAAAATCTAAATTTTCCATTTCGCAAGTTTTTTAAATAAAATCTTAAGCACAAGTATTTGATTGTTTTACGACAGAAAATTGAAAACTTTGTGAATGTTAAATGAACAATTTTTACAACACAACCTAAGCTTACTACAAAAATTGTAATAAAACTTTTTAACAAGTAAACTTAAGTAAATTAAATTTTTAAGTTTTTTAGTCATAAATGTCAAATTAATTAATTTTTTAAAACAAAGCTACAAGAAATAGTTACAATTTAATCCTTTAGATATAATTGTTTTTATCGCTTGTGACAATTTTCCACTTAAACGGCTTTCGGTCGAGCTTATCAAATATTTGGTTCCCTTAGCCCTAAGCCCAGGCCGGCTACACGACAAGTCGTCGAAAGTGCGTCCCAAATTAAGCATTTCGAAGGTTATTAATACTGAAAATTGTCGTAAGCGAAGCCGAGATTCGACATGCCAAATGCTTCCGGCCCGGCAGAAAGGCTTTACTCAGCGAAGCCGCTATTCGACATAAATAAAGGAGAAAACCCTTAAGCCCGGCCGAAGGCCGGCTGTGCAGAAGCGCTTTACTCAGCGAAGCCGCTATTCGACATACATAGAGGAGAAAACCCTTAAGGGCGGCCGAAGGCCGGCCGTGCAGGAAATCTTTAATCAGCGAAGCCACTATTCTACATACATAGAGAAGAAAATGCTTAAGCCCGGCCTAAGGCCGGCTATGTAGACAATCTTTATGCAGCGAAGCCACTATTCTACATGTATAGGAGAAAATTCTTAAGACCGGCCGAAGACCGGCTATACAGACAATCTTGACTAATTAAAACTAAATTTCTTCGTATAAACACAGTTTTATATGAAAACTTAAGAGGCCCATAACTCGGAAAATATGGGTTGCCGCCAACTTTGTAATTCATATTTTCTTCTTATATTTCAATTTTCTATAAGATAGGCTATTTCTTTTTTCATTTTAACCTACTTGGCTAAACTAGATTTGTTCCCTATATTATATGTTTAAAATTTTTTTTTGCATCTATGATAATTATCAAAATCTTTGGCAGATGGAAAATATTGCCTTTTATTCATACTTTTATTGCAATTGCAGTAAGAAACGAAGACTATTTATGCTTTTCTGTAAGTTTTCCTTTTTTTCAATATAAAAATTAAATTACTATACTTTTTAAATATTTTTTTTTTGTGTTTTTAATTTTGGGCGATATTTCATATTTTTTTGGGCGATTTTTCATTTTTTTTGGGTGATTTTTCATTTTGAAATATTGGGCGATTTTTCATTTTTTTTGGGCGATTTTTCATTTTGAAATTTTGGGCGATTTTTCATTTTTATTTTTGGGCGATTTGGTTTTGGGCGATTTTTCATGGAGCCATATTAAATTATTTTAGATTGAAGAACGAAGAAAAAAAGTTGTGTCTTTAATTAATTATTTAAAATGACCAAATTTTTTTAGTAAAAGAAACTGCATTGTTTTTTAATATACTGAAAAATTCACTTTTTTTATGCATTTATTGCCGAAGAAAATGGGGAAATAGAGAAGACTGACTAGAGGAAACTTTAATCGCTGCTATTAACAAAACAGCTGAAATTATTTGAAGACAACGGAAAAAGGACAACAAATATTAATAATTTATACGCCCTCTTAACTATCCGGTCAACTTCTGCAGATGGCGAAAGCATTTTCTCAACAACTGAAAGTTGTGTTACATCCCTGCAGATAACGCAGCCATATACGCATGTAAAGTATACTCCATAGAAGACTAGGACTAGTCCAAAGGTAGCCCAAATGCACGGAGAAAACATGTTCGATTTAGCATTACGATGTCCTAGGGCTGGACCATATAACCCAGCTTCGGAGTATTCTCAAAACTACTCCATATCACTACTTGATATAGCACTAAAGTGTTCGTATTGAAATTGTTAAAATATGAGCACTTGTCGCTTAATTACAAACTCTTGTTTGCAAATGACATGGTCCATGTTTGCATCACATCGGACTAGTTTTAAAACTACTCTATGTCACTATTCGATGGAGCACTCAAGTGTTCGTGTTTTAACGATTGCAGTCGTTAAAACGCAAACACTTGTCGGTTAACTAGAAGCTATTGTTTGCAAATGACATGGTCCATAACTGCATTACATAGGACGATGTTGCAACTACTGCATTTCATATAATTTGGACCACGTAGTCCAATATTATCTTTAGGGATACTTGAATAAAAAATCGATTGTGGGATGAAACAATTAATGCATTAGCGAAGTTCAGTATTTAATGCAAATTGTCTTTCGAAAGTGCAAAATATCGTAGGCTTTTTATGAAATCCAACAACAAAATACAAAAAATTTGCATTTTCACTTTCGGAAGGCCATTTGCACCACACACTGAAATCCGTTATTGACCGTTTTAAAAAGCCATTTGCAACAAAGAATATAAAAGTACAAATTTTCAAAGGGCAGAGAATTTTTATTGCATACCAAAAAATGAAGGACTGAGTTTAATATTCTGAGACTGCTTTTTGTCAACAAATTTTATCCCAGACAACCTTTTAATCGTTCTTTGGTCATTTCCGTCTTCTGACAACCACGTTTTTATATACGAAGTTTTCTTAAAATTATGATAAAAATATTGTTTTTTTTTCGTAATTTATTTTGATTTTTTTTGTTTTTGCGGTGTATTGAGCTTTTTGCTTATTTCATCTCAAACTGTTTTGTTTGTCAAATACTTTTAAAATAAAGAATGATTCAATGATTCATTTTGGTCATATAAAAATCAATGGATCCCGAAAACTAAAAGTTTTGGAAAATATTTGTTACTTTATTCAATTCCCGGGAGTTCCCGGGATTCCGGAAATTTCTTTTTTATTTCCCGCTCTCCCGAGAAACAAAAAAGTCCGGGAATATAAAAACCCTACTCACGACATTAAAATAATTTTTTCCAATGTGTAATATCTTCTTTCTATATAAATTATATATAAAATTAGAGCTCAATATGTCTTTCATTTATTGAAAAGGACTTCTGGTTTACTTTTTTTAAGAAAAGAAATCTGCTCAAACCTGCAAATATAGAGAAGCTACTAAATATGAATGTATTTCACTGGTATAAAATTTATTGTTACACAGTAAAATTCGCCTCATTTGCACGCTATTTGTGGACTATAACGCGAATTGGACTATATCTCGAATTTTATATAAGCCAATTTTTGGCTTATATGCGAATCTCTATATAATTACTTGTTTTAACAGTAGAAAAATAAAACTAACGCTTAGAAATTAATTGCTTATCTACTCAATTCATAAATATTGCAATGAAGATTGCTAAAATAAAAATAGTTTCTACTTCAATGTAAGTAATATTTTTATAAAATTATCATTAAAAAATCTATTATGTTTGACTTTTGCATTTTGGATTATATCTGCCATAACTTGCATATATTTAAGATATTTCAAACCACATCTTGGTGGCGTATAAGCAAAAATAGACTATAGAGCTAATGGACTATATAAAAATATTTTGCAAGTATTTTACTTACAGATGACAGAAAAATTAACATTTTGGAATATATCGCAAATTCTACTATAAGAGGTGTAGCTTATAAACGAATTATACTGTAGGGGACTATTTAAGTTGTACTCTACCAATTGAATCCAAATGAAATTGAAAGGAGTTCAGTTGGCTTATTGATAGAATTCTGCCTTAAGGTCTAATCATGGCATACGATATCGAGCAAAATTGTGTGGGAGTTTTCATTTTGGCACCATGGCATTTGATATCCAATGAA
Organism: Panzeria rudis; assembly: GCA_956483635.1. Taxonomy (NCBI): domain Eukaryota; kingdom Metazoa; phylum Arthropoda; class Insecta; order Diptera; family Tachinidae; genus Panzeria; species Panzeria rudis. Next base: position 40,751,611 of record OY101450.1, read on the forward strand.
AAGTATAGTAATTTGAGGTGATAGCATTCGAAATTGAATAATCAAAGATCTACATGTATCGAGTTGTCACTCGATGCGTATGGTCTTATCGTATGCACAAAAATTTACAGCATTATGTATAATGAAATATTGGCCTCTGACTGAAGTTGTTATATTAATTTCTGCTATAAGATATAAATAGTTGTTGTTAATTCATGTTACTTATTTTCAATTTTAACCTTATTACTTAAAAACTACAATACATAAAAATTTCCCCATTTAGAGTGCAGACTTACTCGAAGAGTTTCAAGAACTGCCCTAATGACAAAACCACAGAAATAATGAAAAAAATATTAACAATTAAAAACACCTGATGTTATATAGTTTTTCAATTCTTGAAAAAAGTACCATTAAGGTGAAATAAGTTCTTTTTCAGTTGAAGTTCAGTACCATTTCAAAATCTGTATTTTCCATCACCGTTACAAATACAAGTATTTCATTGGGTTTGTACAAAACTCTCCCAACACCATGAGAATTTAAAACACATATACACTAGGGCAATAACCAAACTTTTGGCATAGTACCACGAAGTGGCCACGAATGTTTTAGTACAAAACACCTGTCTCCCATCGTTTTGCCAAAAAAAACCCTCACACAGGGAAGCAAATTTCTAAAACCTTCCAAGAAATGTTTTTTAGCGATGAATTGTAAACCGTAGGAAAATTTTTAAATCTAAAGCAGTGGATAAATTCCAAAATAGCATTTAAGTGATACGTATAGGAATATATACAAATATCAGGTGTATATTTTTTTAAATTTCCGTGAGATAAAAATGGTTGTTTTCAAACTTCAACCCGATCCCTGCGTGAACTTTTTTAACCATCCGAAAAATAATATCATATTTTTTATTAATAACTTTTATTGTTCTACACGACTATACTATGCCGTTTTCGATACTCGCAAAAAGTGTGAAAAAGTTAAAGCCCTAATGTACACCATTTAAACGATAAATAAAAAAATTCATTTTAGATGTTTAGTACTGTTGTTGTTCTAGTGGACGTCATTATTATTTCCAATTTAGCCATTTTTTGTATAAAATATAAAACCAAAATTTTGATTATTTTTTAGAGATGGGCACTGGTCACGCGATTTACGTGAATCACGCATGACTTAATTAGCTTTTTGTTTCAATCACGTGATCATGAATCAACATGAGCATAAAACAGTTCAGCATGTGTGAGTATGCATGATAGACATTTTTTCCTGATTGTTCCGGGATGAATTGATACTTTCTGAAATACAATATAAAATGTTTTAAAACCAATTCGAAAATTGTGAAATACAAGTTGAAATTTTGCATTATTGGATGCATTATTGGAACCTAAAGGGTTTTGATAAATTTTGATTGTAATGCTATTCATTAAGTGGGAGTTTTCGTAATCGTGATGACATTTTCTTAACACTCACATGAGCGTAAATAAGCGTGAGTGAAAAGACCAAAGGTATTCATGAGAGTGCATGAGTTAAATTTTTTTATTGTAAGCATGCGGCATGATCGTCATAAAGAAATCATTAATTTTTTCCAACATTGTTACCGAAGTTCAATTAAAAAATAGCTTATTTGAATTGCATTTTAATTTATTACATTTTGAGAATGTAAAATATTATGAAGCTTTTATGCCAGGATATTTGATCTCATCTCCTTCTTTTCGCATTTTCTCCTTTTATGTACATGTGGGGAAATATGGAAGCAGTCCACTACCCTGTCGGGTCCTTTTTCGACACCGTTCATGCCACCATGATGCTTGGTAGGCCAAGCTATCATTCTGAGATATGAGCTCTCTTTAGCATTTTCTCTTTGACTTTAGTAAATTCTGGTAGACGGCTGCAAATTATCGACTTCCATTTTCATCAATAGTAATCGCTAGCATTTCTCTTAGGCTGAGTTTCCCCATCGCATCTACATCTAAAGGGTGTCTGTCACAGGTTCTCTATCTAATGCTAGATAAAGTTGGACATACACAAAAAACTTGTCTTCTTGACTCAGCTTCTTCTATGTACAGCCAGCAAACATGATTCTTCAATATTTTCATCTCAAACACATAATATCTAAAGTTTCCTCGTCCTGTAACTGAAGAAGTTCACCAGGTTCAGGTATTCCTAAGAAGCTTATCTGCAGCTGCATCTAGAAGCTCCGTGAGCACTATACGAGCCTGCTTACAGGGTGTTGTTTCCCGTCACCTTTCAAGGTTAATGGAATCTATTACTGTAGAGTAAATTTTCTGGAGAAAACTGTCAATAGTAGTGTTCCACAGCACAGTCGAAGGAATCCCTCTTTGCGGACATCCCCTTACACGAGCACTGATACTACCTTAAATTTGTTGTCCTCGTCCGTAGCATTAAGTCAATACATTCTCTTTTATCCTAAATAAATAAAAATTTAAAAATAATGGCAGAAAACCAGATTCTTTTAACTTGTGTAACAAATTCTTAAAATCTAGAAAACAAACTGGGCTATAAAGGTTTAATTAATACCCAGATTCACAAACACGAACATAAACTTCTTTATGAAAAAATTTTATTGAAAAAACTCAGTTTTTTTAGTATTATTCATAAAATTTTTTTTGAGAAAATTTTATTTCGGCTTTATGAATCAGACCCTAAGTCTTTATCTTTCGAACTCCAATATACGCCCAGCATTCGTCAGCTTTTCTTAAAGGGTTTTGTTCCCTTATCTTAACATCCCCAACTGCCTTTCAACTGGAGATGTACTATTTGTTTAATAATGTCTGTTTATACGATCTATTGTGCTGCCTTTCTCTTCCAATTTTTCTCTTTTAGAAGGATTCTAATTTGTATGGATTTTACTGAAATAACACCCTCTATTCAGCAACCTTTAACGAAAATAAAAACTAAATTAAACTCAATTCAATCATTTTGGACTACACACACACACAAGTCCACACATTATTCTCACAATACCTCTCTTCTCGATCGCGGTTTAAAAATAGTTCATAAAAATATATGTTTAATAAAATTTTTTTTTTATTTTCAATTTTCTTTCTAGTTCAAGACTTTCACCAACCCGACTGCAGTATAATTTCCACTTAAGATATCGTGCACTTAGCACTTTTCAACATGGCAGTCTAAGCCAGTTAACAGCTGCTGCCAAATCGTATGTCGATGAATGTATAGAAATGTGTCGTCCCGAAAGAGTTCACATTTGCGATGGCTCTACAGAAGAAAGTACTACACTTAAACAACTCATGGTTAAGCAGGGCACCATAGTCCCCTTATCAAAATATGAAAACTGTTGGTTAGCTCGTACCAACCCAGCTGACGTTGCTCGGGTAGAATCGCGTACCTTTATCTGCACTCCGAAAAAAGAACAAGCAGTGCCGGTGACCAGTGAAGCTACACCGGGAGCTTTGGGTAATTGGATTTCATCTGAAGATATGCAGAAAGCCATAAAAGAGCGTTTTCCAAACAGCATGAAAGGTCGCACCATGTATGTAATACCTTTTTCTATGGGACCCGTCGGCTCCCCTCTTTCGAAAATTGGCATCGAAATTACTGATTCTCCTTATGTGGTAGAATCAATGAAAATAATGACTCGAGCCGGAATAAAAGTTTTGGAAGAACTTCAAAAAGGCACTGGAGAGTTTGTCAAGTGCTTACATTCCGTAGGTACCCCTAAAAATGGCAACATTCAAGTGCCCTCTTGGCCTTGTGATCCCGAAAGAACTATAATTTTACACAAGCCAGAAAACAATGAAATAGTTTCTTATGGTTCGGGATATGGCGGCAATTCATTGCTGGGTAAAAAATGTTTTGCTTTGCGCATAGGCAGTACTATTGCCAAGCGAGAAGGTTGGTTGGCCGAGCACATGCTGATATTGGGCATCACCAATCCACAGGGCAGAAAAATTTATATTGCAGCAGCATTTCCTTCAGCTTGTGGTAAAACAAATTTGGCCATGATGACTCCCACTTTGCCTGGTTATAAAATCGAATGTGTAGGTGATGATATTGCTTGGATGAAGTTTGATAGCAATGGTCTCTTAAGAGCTATAAATCCGGAAAATGGTTTCTTTGGTGTTGCACCTGGTACCTCCATGTCTACCAATCCTATAGCTATGAAAACGATTTTTAAAAATTCAGTTTTCACAAATGTGGCTTCCACATCGAATGGTGGGGTTTATTGGGAGGGCTTGGAAGCTTCTCATATTGATGGCGTAACAGTTACTGATTGGCTAGGAAAGCTATGGTCTCTAGAATCGGGCAAACTTGCCGCTCATCCAAATTCACGTTTCTGTACTCCCGCCCAACAATGTCCCATTATTGATCCAGCTTGGGAAGATCCTGCTGGTGTACCAATAAGTGCCATTTTATTTGGAGGTCGTCGACCGGCTGGTGTACCTTTAGTCTATGAAGCACGCAACTGGAAACATGGTGTCTTTATGGGTGCAGCAATGCGAAGTGAAGCTACAGCTGCTGCAGAGCACAAAGGCAAAGTAATTATGCACGATCCATTTGCAATGCGTCCTTTCTTTGGTTATAACTTTGGCGATTATTTGCAACATTGGTTGAGTATGGAGTCTAAGGGTAAAGTACCCAAAATATTCCATGTCAATTGGTTCCGCAAAGACAAGGATGGAAAGTTTCTTTGGCCAGGATTTGGTGACAACTCTAGAGTTCTGGATTGGATTTTCCGCCGTGTTGATGGTGAGAATTGCACTAAAGACTCACCGATTGGCTTGTTACCTGCGGATAACTCCATTAATACAAATGGCTTGACTGGGCAAATAGATTTAAAACAACTTTTCCATTTACCTAAAGATTTCTGGCAACAGGAAGTTGCCGACATCGAGAAATATTTTAAGGCGCAGGTTGGTTCTCACTTGCCTCAAGACGTTGACAATGAACTACAAAGTTTAAAAGAACGTGTAAAAAAATTGTAGACATCCATGAAACTCTTTAGACTGAAACTTCTGGTAATTAATTGTTGATAATGTAAATATCGATTTGTAAAATCCAATATTCTTTTTTTATTTTTATTTAATGTAAATAAATATTGCACAAACTTACAAATAATAAATACATAAATAAGTATTAAATTTAAATGCTAAATAAATAAAATTGTTAAACAAAGGAGCGTAATGAGTTTCAATTCTTATCATATTCAAGGTTAAAAGTTTTCAAGATCAGTTTCATTTATTTCAATACCAGTAATTACGGATTAATTAATCTTAGTCGTGTAATCATAACCATTCCAAAAGAAATGATACTCAAAAGCACCATTTATTTTGGTGACTTTAGGATGCAATATAAAATATTGTAATATTGTTAATAATGTTAATAGTGCAAATTAAAATAAATTAAACAAATGTTACGAGTTTTGCAAAATTTTTTCTCTCAAATTATTTATGGATATGATTAAGATTGTTTTAAGCTTCTATTTTAAATTAAACTCTGCTAATTGCATTGACCAACACGACTTTTTGCCGCTAATCCAAAATCATATATTCGATATCTCTTACGTATAAGCAAGCATTTACCATGAACAGAATCCTACGGGACCGTCCAGGAACAAAAAATTAAATATTCTTTTTTTCTTTTATTGGGGCTTAGTCCGTCGGGAACCTCAACAATGTGAACCTCAAAATTTAGCGACTGACTTGGTATTGGTTCTAAAAGAAAGATTTGATGGTTTATAACATAATGAAACATATGCTATATATTATTTATCCCCGATATTCTTACGTTTTTAGACCTTTTCCTTTTTATTATTTTCTTCAGCTTCATTTGAACTGCAGTAAAAATAAAACTCAGATTTAATTTCACAAATATTTCTTTAAAACACTGTTTATTTATTTGTCCCTTCGAATAAATTATATGTATCTCCAAAGACAATGTTATCACTATGTCATTTCAACTGTTCTTGATGATATTCATTCGCTTAAGTTGAATACTTACGCGACAGATGGAGAGCAACACTTTTGTATACTAAATAAAAAGTTTCTGGCAACTTCGACTACTATCCGGATGTTATTTCGAGTTTATCTTAACTTGTTAAAACAGTGTGTTAAAGTAAGTTTGCACAGCACAAGCAATACGTAGTTATTAGGCCATACCTCCCAAGAACTTATGCTGCTACTGAATCTAGGTTGAACGGGATAAAGAAGCTAAACATCAATGAAAGCTGAGAATTAATTAAAGTTAAGGATTTTCAAACTAATTGGTTGTAGCTGACGTGGCGGTTGTAGCTGCCATGGTCGTGAGGTTTAAGCGGAACTAAGAACTCTGATGAGAAGGCCATGTGGTCTCGAAGTTCAACCTTTCGTTCAGCCAAATTTTTCTTTATCCCTTCAATTATTACATGCTTTTTAATTTCTTTCTAAGAAATAAGTTAATTGAAAGATAAATTAAAAAAACGAACTTAAGCCAAACTAACTAAATAACGTTGGATACTTACAACTTGGTTATAGCAAAAACGTTATTACAGGATTCCTAGAACCCTGGATTTTCACGAAAACACGCAAATAAACAAAGTGGCACCAAAAAGTAAAAATTCTAAAGAGTGTGACTCAAGTTCTTTTCGAAATAACAGGTTCAATTACTCAATGAAGACAATTCAATTCACATCCCAAACAAACTGTGACCAATTGTTTCTGTTATTGTTTTCTTCAGTGTGGACGCACCAGGAAAAATACATTGCGTTAACTGCTGTTTCAGTTTTAGTGGAAACTGTGTGTTTCATCAACTGTTATCAACACAAGGAAAATGCTTTAAGCCACCTATTGAATTATCATAGATAACATTCATTCTTGATTATTACTCACACCGACACTCGACATGTCGATATTTTTTTGATGCCATATTTTTCGGACAAAGCTAAAGTCACTGAGCCATGAAATATGCTCATGGCATTGGTTTTAGTCGATGATTTTCGAAGCAAACTTCATTCGAAGTTATTTAATTAGTTTGGCTTAATTTTTTTTTTAATATAATCTTTCGATTAAATTATATTTTTATTTTAGAAAGAAATTCAAACAAAAATTTGGCTGTACGGAGAGTTGAGGTGACATCGAATGTTTCGAGACCACCACATCTTCTCATCAGAGGTATTTCGACCTAGGCAACACTGCCAGCGAAGGCAGCAACAACCAACTAGCGAAAATCCTATTACTTTGTACCAATTAATAGACGAGTCGTCATCTCGAGACCATCTTCTGAAACAAAGGTTCGGAGCTTCATGAAGCATTTTCTTATCATGTTCAACTATTTTAAGCTTTTGAGTTCTGTCTGTGTTGCTGCCTTCGGTGGCAGTGTCGTCTAGGTCGATAGAACTCTGATGAGAAGCCGTGGTGGTCTCGAAACTTCTGATGTCAGTTCAACCTTCCGTAAAGCGAAATTTTTATTTTAGAATTGTTTATAAAATAAAAATAATAATTTTATCGAAAGATTAAAATAAATACGAACTTAAGCCAAACTAATTACAGTAGTTTTGATTTACTAACTGCCTTTTGCTTAAGCGCACTTTTGACTTAACTGCACAAATTTATAAGTTTGAGTCACTATTCTTTAAAGTTTCATACAAATTATTTTTTTAAGTGCACTTTTTATAGCTGCACTTTTAAGATAAGTGCCTTAAATTTTTGAGATTTCAAAACTATTTTCATACAAAAAGTCAATCTTAGCTGTATTTTGACTTAAGTTCTACAAAATACTTTTTTAAGTGCACTTTGTATACCTGCTCATTTAACATATTTTTTGCAGTTAACTGCGCACACTAAATAATTGTATTTTGTGCATTTTAGACTTATCTGTAAAAAGTTGATTGTGCAGCTAAGTCAAAATTACTGTAAATAACTTTGGATAAAAAACCATACAGTTCGACTAAAATTCATAATTCAATTGTAAATTTCATTTTTATACAAGCATTTGTTTGAAATTAGCTTTTTGTTTTAATATATTGCGTGGCCATTTGAAATCCGATCTCAACACATGGCAAATCGTTTTAAATGACTTGACTGTGGCTTAATTTTTGGCATGGCTAGTTTTTTAATCCGTGGATGTCACTTACTGAATCTCGCAAGAAGGACTTTCTGGCTACTTGTAAAAAATTGGACATTAATTGGAGAGGATCCGAGATGCTACAAGGACACACAGAAAATGAAGCAATAGTCAAGCCCCTAAAAACGATATCCGATAATGTACACCAAAGTGGTTCGGTCCCTAAGCAAAAAAAAGTTGATCCAGTCACCCCCTAGGATTAAAGATCAGTTGAAGATATTTCTAGAGATATTTTTTCTACTTTTTAGACACACCCCTGAATACTGCTCTTTTAGTTTTTTTTTATACTGTGTCGCCATTTATGGTCCGATAGTGATATATTGCATATCGTTGTTCATGGCTTGGTTATAGCTTCATTTTTGAATTGCTGACTTTTTAATCCGACATGAAATTGTAGGCGCCATTTATGCCATCTCGGATCCTTCCCCCCAATGTCCGATTGTTTTTACGTGGCAAGAAAGTCCTTCGAAAACTTAGTATGTCTTACCTTTAATATAGTCACTTCCATGCCACGGCCCAAAAATAAGCCCGTTTTTCTGGGTCGATCAAAAAACAAAACAAAAAAATTTACACCAGTCATACCCTATAACGAAAAGTTTTTCAAGGACTTTTCTAGAATGGTAAAATTATATTTGCAACGCCCAAAAATACAACACTGCTTGGTTTTTCAAATATAGCGCCTCCATTTAAAGTCCGATCTTCTGAACACTGTAATTTTTTTTCTGTTGAAAGTTTTATATATAAAAAATGTATGTCTTGAATATCGCTCTCAAATAAATTTAGTAGGCTTTATTTTAAAATGTAATAAGACTCTTATCTAGTTTATATATTACAGTCTAATATTCAAAAAGAATTTTAAAAAAATATTAAAAAACAACAAAATTCTGAGTATTCAATCATTGATTATTTTTAGCAAGAACTATAACAAATTTTTATGTAAATAAAAAATCTCACTTTGTGATACCGTTATATCTTTATTGTATATAAATTTTTATTTTAAAACTTGTTTTTGTAAATACCAAGATTGTTTTTTATTGTTTTATATTTATTTAACACAAAAAAAGAAATAAATTAAATCCCGCTAAAACAATGAAATCTGACACTGTGATGCGTTTTGAAAGTTTACATGTAGCCTAGGACAGCTAGTAGGTCTTACGTTTAAGATATAAGAAAAAAATAATGTCAGGACGGCTTAAGGGTAATGTCTTTTCAAGTTTTTAAGTTGTTCTTGTAATAAAATCCCTTTCCAAGTTATGATAAAATCAGTGAAGCAGCCTCTTCAAAAATCCCAAATTTTAGAAAAAAAGAATATTAAACAAAAACCATCCACAGAATTTAAAATTTCGACTGTTTTTTGTAGTTAGGTGACCATAACACATAAGAAAATGGTGGTACTCCTTGCCATTTTTCTTGTAGCATAGTGTAATTAATTAAATTTATGACAATTGCAAATCTATAGTATGTAACAGAGCCGTAAAAATTGCAATTAATTATGATTGCAATCAAAGTGATTTCAACCAAATTAATTTTATTCTTTGATTTCAAAATGATTTCAGGTTTCAAAATGAAATCTTGTGAAAATTGCAATCTTTTTTGATGCAATCATTTTGAAATTATTTTTTTTTAAACCATTGAATGCAATAAATTTAATTGCAATAAATTTGATTGCAATAAATTTTTGTTGAAATCATGTGATTGCAATCAATTCCCCTGAAATTACAACTATAGTGAAAGTCCAACGAAGTAGTATAAAAAAGTTCCAAAACATAGGTTTGCTAGCCATTTAATGCAGTTTTTTTTTAATTATCAGAGTAAGCTTTATTTCTAGAAGAAGGAGTATCATTTGAAGAGAACGATGATTTTGATTCAGATTTAATTTTGATTGCAATCACTGGATTTGATTTCAATTAATATAGAAATTAATTAAAAAAACTTATTTGCAATCATTTTTATTGAATTGATTTCATGATTTAAGATTTTGATTGCAATCAAAAACTAGCAATCATTAACATGAAATCATGTGATTGCAATTAAATTGATTGCAATCTTTCACAGCTCTGGTATGTATACAGAAAAAAAAGATTTGTAAATAGAATTAATTTTTAAGTAAACACAATTAAAACTTTCACTGGAAATGAGCCTATAACGATTTTTGTAAATGCAAACACGGTATTTGTAATTTCAGAAAAATATGTCAACTCATTTATTTTCAATCAAATTTACCGTTTTTCTGGCAATTTTATTACCAATTTCAATAAATATTTTCAACAAACTTGTTTATTAACATTTGTTGCGCTTTCCAAACGGAATTTTTTTTTCATTTTATTTTTTTGTTTGATTACAAAGCTATTTCAATTAAAGTTATTGTTATGTTAACAATTTGAATTTCCGCACAATTTTGATTGTCATAATTGTTATATTAACTATTTTTATACGCAATCACAACGCTTGAAACGACTTTTTGCTTGTCTGCGAAAAACTCTGAATATCTTTGGGCGGAATCGAGCCGGCGACCTCTGGACGAATAGAGTAACGTACTTACCTCTCAGCTACAGAGCGATTCGTTATTAAATATGCAATTACTGATTACACATACAACTTGATTTCTTATGTTTCTTCTAAATGTTTGCATTCTGTTATGATATAATTAAAAAAATAATTTTCTTGTGTAATTCAATTAACTAGAAAATTTTAAATTCTTATATAAACAATGATGATTGTTAATTTTTCACAAGTTTCCCCAAAAACTTTAGTTGACATTTTTAATCAAAAAAATATTAAACAATTTATGAGTTTTTGCACCATGCATTACAAAAACTTTGGGTGGTTCAATTTATTGAAAAAAATTCTGTGTTAGTCGTATAAACAACTTAATTGGTTATATTAACTAAACATATTTTTAAATTTAAATTACACATTTACAATTCGAGTTGTTAGTTGCAGTTTGATGATATTTTTTTCTGTGTAAGGATCCTAGCGATACCTCATCTGTTCTAGTATTTACATGTTATGGTGAAATAAAGGAACTCACATACATATGAGCATGAACTCTAAACATACTACACACCATTTTCAGTAGTGTTGTAAAAACAGAACGAGTGATTGTCCTAAAAATTTGCCAGTATTCTTGAAAATTTTTTTTAGAAATCCATTATATTCTAAATTCTTAGTGTCCTTTCTATGATTTTTTCAGTACTTATTGACTCCTCATATCGCTTGTAAATGATCGATTTCAAAGAAAAAACGAAAGCCCCAATATGTTTTAATTAGGGTTTGGGAATCATGAACTCCCGGGCAGGAATTCCAGAGAAAAGTCGGCCTACTATTACCCGGGAAATTTAATTATTTTGGCTTGAGTTCGGTTTTAATTTATCTGTTCAATTAAATTAATTTTTTTTATTTAGAGATAAATGTGAAGCATGTAGAAAAAGAAACATTTTTGACTGCACGGAGGGTTGAACTGACATGTTTCGATAGCTCCCGCTAATCTCTTCAGAGATATCTACAGCTTAGACCACTCGACCAAAGTCGGTGGTTTACAGTCAAGAGTTGAATATCATCTACTTTTAATCAATTCATACTGTTACTCTTAGAGCTGTATTTCATTTGATAGTTATTAATATTCATTTTTTGTTTTATGTCTTCTGTTAAGCTTCATGTTAATTCTCAATTCTAGTATGAACTATCTTTGATAATTACAAATACTAGTATGTGAATGTTGGGTCAGTTTATTGCTCTTTTTGTTAGGAGCCTTTAGAGTTTAACAATTAAGTTATGAGTTTTAGTCAAACTGTATGGGTTTATATCGAAATAAATTTAATTATTTTGGCTTGAGTTCGGTTTTAATTTATCTGTTCAATTAAATTATATTTTTTTATTTAGAGATAAATGTGAAGCATGTAGAAAAAGAAACATTTTTGACTGCTCGGAGGGTTGAACTGACATGTTTCGATAGCTCCCGCTAATCTCTTCAGAGATCTCTAAAGCTTAGACCACTCGACCAAAGTCGGTGGTTTACAGTCAAGAGTTGAATATCATCTAATTTTAATCAATTCATACTGTTACTCTTAGAGCTGTATTTCATTTGATAGTTATTGATACTCACATTTTTCTTTGTCTACATGCTTCACATTTATCTCTAAATAAAAAATTTATATATTTTAATTGAAAAATTAAGTTAAAACCGAACTCAAGTCAAAATAATAAAATTTCTTTGGATATGAGCCCATACAGTTCGAATAAAGCTCCTAACTTAATTGTTATTCCCGGGAAATTTTATAAATTTTCCCGGGAAAACGGGAAAGTAAAAGTACACGTTATTTCATAAATATATGGACTTTTTTGACATACATATTTATAAAATGGTGTAAGTGTGGCAGCCAAATTCATTTTGATTCACATACGAATTTTGTATTATAACACTGTTTTTCTTTAGTATCGAAATTTGCAATGTTTTTTTTTTCAATGTTACAAAAGTTCGTTTGTCTGATTTTGTACGACTAAATTTACACGATGAAATTGTTTAAGTTCTGTTTTTAAGTTGCTACGTTTTTCAACGTGTGTTTAGACACTAATACCCCGTTTATCGATGTCAAAGGATATTTTTCATTCCAACAATTTCATTTAAAACAAAAACAAATTCTAAAATTTAGCTTTTGTTTCAAATATAACTGTAAGAAAGAAAGAATTCCGACGACATCAATAAAAAGGCAGTAAAATGTGCATAACAATTTTTTTAATACAAAATAAAAATGTGAACGGTTCACACTTATACGGAAATTTTATAAAAAACTCAAGGATATTGAAGTCATACCACTTCTCCTAATCTGCCTACGAAAAAATTATTGCTTGATTCGAAAAGTACATGAAAGATGAATTTAGTAATGAGTTTCGTTTAATCACTATAAAAGAACAAAGTGGAATACTTTGTATAAGTATCAATGATTGTAGTATCTAATCGTTGCCTAAAGTAAATAATTCGATATTAAATGAACTTTGAGTGATTTTCCGCAGAAATAGGGAACAAATTTTGGAAAGGTAGTGAAAATCTTAAGCTCATAAGAACTGTTGAAGCTTTGAGTTGACACTACTTAAATGTATTATAAGTTTTAAGAGAAAATAATCGAATAATCAAAGACATATAGACAGACTGTGGCTCAGGGTATATAATATTCGGCGGAGTTGAGTAAGTACGATAACTTGCTTGTAATTAACGATAAGAACCCTCCTGGAAATGTTCAAGAAAATTAAGAAACATTACGGCAAGTTCTTTATAAAATGATTTGGAGGCCTTAGAATACAATTTTTAACTAATTGCGGTAATAATCGTCAATTAGTCTTTATAGGATCTCTTACTGTGTAATAAGTATAAACTCTATTTGCTTGATTTTAGTTTAAAATTCTTAAAAATTTGTTTTAGAATTGCTATTATTTAACTTTTATTTAAAAAAAATGCTTACATTAATAAAACAATCGAAATTTCGCAAATTTTCATATAATAAATCTACTTAATTCCGAAAATTAGCTTTTCCCGGGAACGTGATATTTTCATTCCCGTTTCCCGAGAAGTTTAATAGTCAGGGAAATCCCAACAAACCCTAGTTCTAATGTAAAATTTTGGCTGTTGAGACAAAGGTTAATACATTTTATGATAAGCATTCAAATAATCACACCTCTTTTTTGTTTTGGAAAACAATTTTTTATTGTTTAGAAGCATGTTAAGATGCTGACGAAAATTAAAATAAATAAACTCTTATCACTGTTGTTATTTTATAAATAAAATAATGCTAATTTGTTTTTAAAAAGTCTCAGTCTATTTTTTGTTTCTATATGCAAAAAGAAAAAAATTATTGTTTTTTGTTTTTACGATTTTCTATTTTTTTAAAATATGACATATGTACATACATATATTTTGCCCCCTAGAGAGATTGATCTTGTTTCATAACAACGGACTCACTGTCACTCAACAGAAAAAAAAATAAAAAAATTTTATTTTTAAAACAAACAAAAAAATAAAAAATATGATGAAAATTATTATTATAATTACAAATTAATAATAGTAAATAGTACATTTTTGCAATCATTTTAAATATTTGTAAAGGTTTCAATTAATTAGGAAAAATTACATTGAAAGCGAAAAATACTTATTCGTTTTCACAAACATGTGTATTAAACTTCAGTTTATATAGACGACTATCATCAATTCAGGATTTCTTTCAAAGGTTGTTGTTCACAATTAAGGTACCTGAACAAAAATTTTTCTGGGAAATCATGTTTTAATTTGTATTCTAATTCAAAGAAATCCCAATTTTTTAGAGAAACGATTTAAGCCATAATCGTGTTATACGCTACAAGTTTCAATTGCTAAATTTAGGACTGAGTATGAGTATATCGAGCCATAACCGCCAAAAGTATGTAACAAGTTATTTTACAAGGGATGGTTTATTTTAAATATTTGCTTCAGATGTAAGTACATTGAGTATGCAACAATTATTACTTCTTAACTACATATAACTAATGTCTGTACAAAATTTCATTAAGTTACAATTATTTTTCTCTCCGTTACACAGAAAAAAATATCAAGATACTGCAACTAACAATTTCAATTGTTAATATGTAGTTTAAATTCAAACATATATTTTATTAATACAACAAATTTAGTTCTTCATACGACAAACACAGAAATTTTTTTTCAAGAAACTGAACTAACCAAATTTTTTGTTATGTATGGTGAAAAAAATTAACAATCACCATTGTTGATATAACATTTGAATGCACATAAGTAGATGAAGCAAAGCAAATCACGTTTTGTGTGTATTCATTATTTGTGTATTTAATAACGAATTGCTCTGTAGCTGAGAGGTAAGAACGTTAGTCTATTAGTCCAGAGGTCGCCGGTTTGATTCCGCCCAAAGACATTTAGTCTTTTTCACAGACAAGGAAAAAGTCGGTTCGAGGATTGTGATTGTATAAAAAATATTGCTAATACAACAAATATGATAGTTAAAATTTGTTCGGAAAATCAACAATTCACATTGTTGATATAACAATAATCTTAATTGAAATAAATTTGAAATCAACAAAAAAATTGACGTAGCTCCTTCAATATAAAAAATAATTATTTAATTTTAGCAAAAATGAATTTCTTGGCCCTTTTTTACTTATAATGCAAAATTTTGTGGCAATTGTCAATATATTTTTCATTCAAACAAATATTATGCTTCTGTAAAATTTTTAAAATTTTAGATAGGGCTTTTTGCATTTTCTGTGACGATATGGACATCTAATTTGTTTCCACTGTAAAGCCATAACTGTACATTAAGGTGGCAATGAAATATTTTTAATTTGTTATTTGCAGCAAAATCCAACCGATTATTGTAGCATTTGGTATAAAACTCACGTGGTGAAAATTTTAGGCAAAACGGATAACTTTCAGGAGTGCTTCTATGTTAAAATCTTGTGAAATCTACCAAAATGAATCAAAAACGGGACGCCTTAGGTTTCTCCAATTCGGCTGAAATGTTTACGTCAACCCAATCAAAGATTATTGTTTGGAAATAATGCTTCATTTTTTTAAAATTTCACAAAATTTTAACTTTGACCACTAGAGGTCGCACGTTATAGTTATTCGAATCGGGCCAAAATTTTTATCTACGCTTAATGAAAGATCACTATATATAAATTGAGTTTAACATTGGCAAATTTTGGAAAACAAAACATTTAACCTCAGTGCGGCAAGCCTGAGAGCTACCCGATTTGGCTAAAATTTTTACCACGTTTCTTATAGCCCAAGTATCATAATAATCCGCACAGCTTATTTTTTCATCGTCACCCTAATGTACATTTTGCACATGTAAAACATAAAATAGCTGTGCTGATTATTAAAGTACTTTGTCTAAAACACACGTTGCGAAAATTTTAGTCAAATGGGATATCTCTCGGGCGTGCCACATTGAGGTAAAATTTAAAGTTTTCCAAAACTTGCCAGTTGAACTCAATTTATATAGTGATCTTTCATTAAGCGTAGATAAAAATTTTGGCCCGATTCGAATAACTATAAAGTGGTCAAAGTTCAAATTTTATTTATAAATTTACAGAAATGAAGCATAATTTCCAAACAATAATCCTTGATTGGATAACTCTAAGGCGTCCTTTTTTTATGCTTCAATTTGGTAAATTTCACAAAATCTTAACTATAAATTCAATGGGGCTCGCCTGTAAATTATCCGATTTGTCTAAAATTTTCACCACTTGAGTTTTATACCAAATGCCACAGTAATCCAAACAGAGTTTGTTTAAATTAACAAATAAATATTTCATTGCCACCCTACTGTACATATTACAGCTATGATATTTTGTGATATGAAGTCCTATGTTTCAAGGGTCGTAGTGCTGCTCAAAACCATTATAAAAGATAAAGAAAACCAATTCCATTTTATTAAGTAGCAGTAATATTATACATATGTCGTAATTTTGTTAGGGATCAATGTAAACAAATAATATTAGAGTTATATAAAATATTCGGGGTAAGGAAAATTGTTAATAATTTTTTATAAGAAAACAAACAAAATAAGTGGATCTTAAGCTTGAAGAAATCAGACTACATATTATCTGTGATTTTCAAAATGTTTTGTGGTCTGCTATAAAATTTTAAAAATGTGACTTGGTGTAGTTAGTTTACTTCCCGCCAACAGATATTTACTTGTATTAAACAAAAGAAATGAAGTTAAAACTAATTTTAATTGACGTAAATTCTATGCCTCAGGTTGTTTAAAATATTAAAATTCACCAAATTTCAAGATAAACTCGAATCTGTTTACGCTGCATGTATTTATTTATAGATACATTTGATAAAAACCTGAATTCTTTAGAATTACTGTTGTTTCGTTTTGATAAGTGGATTTTATTGTATATGCATATATCGGTACCTGAAACGCAAAACGCCATAACTAACATTTTCGTTATTTTGCAGCAAAATAAAAAAAACATGCTAAAGGTAATTTTGTCTTTGGGCTATATCTTGGGAACCGTAATAGACAGACGCTTAAAACTTTTACAGGGTGTGTATTTTTTTATAAAGATAAGTAGCACTCTCAGGCAGTTAATTATTTAATGTGCTATCTTCTTCGCCAAGGAGATAGGGTAGAGTGAACAGGTGGTGAAGTGAGAGAGATAGAAAGCTTAATTCATATACAATTCTGCTTATGCGCGTTTTTCGTTATTTATTATAGCTGTGTTGCAACGCCTCCAGTTTCAAGAAGATGCATTAAATGGTTTAAGCTATGTAGCCATATTATTGGTTCTTTTACTCTGCCGACGATTCGCTATAATACCGACGAAGGAATATGCTGTGATGAACATTAGTACATGCCAGTATTAACCGCTGTTTGTACTGCTAGGTGATCAGTACTATACCTTCACCACTCTCACAGTCCAACAACACTCAACACAATGATACACAAATGCACATAAAAAAAAAATTGATGATGTTGATGGCTTTCCTGCAAGTCTCGAACTCAAGACCCCAGGGCTGGTGGTCAACGCGCTAACCACTTCAGCCATTAGCACCCAGCAGTAACAAAATAAAATAACTTTAAAAATTAAATTATTTATAGACAAATAATATAACTGGATAGGTCTATATCCTTTTTGATTTTTATTTTCGATTCGAAAAGAAAATTGTATTCCAAAAATGTTTCCTTTCGCATATATAAGATCCTCTCTGATTTTTTTCGCAGTGATGTATTGGTTTTTGTTAGTTAGGACGTTTAGAATTTTAGGTAACAATATATTAATATAATATGTAGAATCTTATCAGTGTGTCTAAGAGTCGTGTACGTTTTAAAGATACAAAAAGTTCACAAGAATGATGAAATACTAATTAGAATAAAATATTTATTCGATATACATATATACGAAAATATGATATGCAAACACTCCCGTAGTTAAAATGCAAATCCTCTTTGGAAAGAGCATTAACAAAAGCTGTTAATTGCCAAATTTTGCAAAATTTTTGTTGCCATATCATTGGAAAAGTCGATGCCAAAATTCAAAATTACGTTTGCATTATTCTTCCCGAAAGTAAAATATCCTTTGGAAGTTTTTCAAAAAATTTTATGATGTTTTCTTTCCCAGAAAAATATGTTACATTTTTTTCATTTAAGAAATTGCAATTTAACGTTTATAACAACATATATATATAGAAAAACTTGAGTTGCAACCAAATCATCCAGCCCGCAACATATTTAACTATAGAGGCCAAAATCGGTTATAAATAAAATCCATGGACGTTATTTCCACTTTGAAATGGAAATAATGTATATCAACTATATCAAGTAGTGTCTCCTCTAGGTAAAGATTTTCTGGTGTTGCCATTATTAGACGTTGCACTGTATAGTACAAACTGCAATATTCGATTATGTGTGCATGTACATACTTGTAGCATAAACTATCCTAAATTACGGTTATCATTTAAATATTTTATGATTTTGGCTAAAGTACATTTCTATGATAACAATTTTTGCTGGTTATTCTAAATAAAATTCTGTGAAAGTATTATTATTATTATTAAAATAATATTGAAATTATTACTTAGTAAATCTAATTTTAAACAAGATGCTAAACTTTTGCATAAAGATGATAATAGCATAACAAACTTTCAAATACAATCAAAAATACTGTGAAATGACTGCTAAAAACAATGACTGCACGCATCATCTTTAGGTGCTGTCGCTAATAACACTATGCAACAAAATGAAACTTTTGTCATGACCTTTGATCACCACTATATTTTTTGATGTTTTATTGTCCCCTAACAACAAAAACAATTGAAATTTGACATTCTAAGTATAATTTTTTTTTTAATTTTTCTTCAAAACTTTTGAGTTTTTTAAGAGGCTAGTATATATTTTTTTTAAGAGAAGTAACACAATCAGGCAATTAATGCCTACCAGTTAATTAATTAATGTGTTACCTTCTTTGGGATAGGGATAGTGTAGAGAGAACAGGTGGGAAAGTGGCAGAGAGATAGAGAGCTTAATTGACTTACAACCCTGCTATAACGCGTTTTTTTTTTGTAGAGCAGTGTTGCAAGCCCCTCTGGTGTCAATTATAGCTGTTTACACTATCTCACAAGCCGTTCGACTTCTGTAGAAAATGCAACCCTGATCTAATGAGTTTATGAAAAGTTTTAAGAAAGCAGTAACAACACATTAGCCCGATTCACAATCTTGTGCAAATGGTCTTGCATCGTAGCATTTGCAAATTGGTATAGTATATTGATACTCACCACTTAACAATTGTCAGTGTTGGGTATCAATATGCTATACCATTTTGCAAATGCAACGATGCAAGACCATTTGCACAAGATTGTGAATTGGGCTATTATATCAGTGTAGTATTTTGTGCAGAAATCGAACAGCGTGTATAATAGTCTAAGAACAGCGTTGGAGGCGTTGAGTTGTTTAAGCTGTGTAGCCATTCTATTAGTTCTTTTTACTTCGCCGACGGTTCTGCTACAATACCGACGAAGGAGGGTGCTGTGAAGTGCATTAGGATATGTTAGTATTAATCGCTACAGGTACTGCCAAAGTGATCAGTGTTATGCCTTCATCCCTTTAACAGTCCAACAACAACCAACACAATAACATACCAGTGCACATGAGAACAATGCATCAAGTCGTTGGCTTGCCTGAAACTAGTCTTGAACTCAAGACCTCAGGGTTTGTAGGCATACGTGCTAACTACTCAGCCAACAGCTCCGTCAATTCATCATGAGTTTGGAAGGAGTAGTCCAATTTAATAACAAAAAAACACCAAAATAGTTAGAATAAAATTACCTTTAAGCCATTTGAACACTATTTTGTTATATAAAACAATGTTTTTTATCTATATATACAAAAATGAATCTGTTTTTGTATGTTTGTTTGTTTGTTAGTTTGTTTGTTTGTATGTTCTTTACAGGACGCCAAACGGTGCGAACGATCGTTGTGAAATTTCGGAACTGTCTTACTGATGACAGGGATATTCAAGTAGGCTATTATTTCTTAGAAAAATTTAAGGGGAGAGAGCAGCCCCATACAAAGCAATTTTTAATTTCCCCAAATCTGTAGAATTACAACAGTGAGACTGTCCAAATTTTCTGTGAGCTGCTTTTAGAAGAAAGTGAAAACTCCAGCAAAGTCTCGAAGGTATCGGAGGGGGGTGGAAGGGGAATGGCTACCCGATAGGATGCAACTATTAATTAGGGAGGTAACGATACGCCGTTTTGCCGATCCGATACCGATACCGATAATTAAAAATAAATATCGCCGATACCGATTCCGATACCGATACGAATATTGAAATTGAGTTCAAACTGAAGAAGGGCAATTTTTTTATTATACAAAATTACATTACAAGAGATAATTAATATTTGAAATTAATATTAACCTAGTATAAAAAATTGGAAGTAATTTTTAAGGAACTACATTTTCGTTGCTTCCAAAGAATCTATATTAAAAATATGCAGATAATTAGTAGAAAAGCAAGTAAAAATTTGTTATTCGTTTATAATTTTAAAAAATACTGGCCATGCTTTTTAAAAATCGAGTTTTTAAAGAATATTTATAGACTAATATACTTCTAAATAACTTAATAGCTTAGTTACAAAATGGCATGTTTTTTTTACTCGTGAAAAACGACTTAGTGGGGCTTGTAGGTCTAGTTGAGTAGATAAAAAAAAGATTTTTTGGGACTTCCTGGACAAAAACAAGTTTCACTGCGTTGTTTGTGCACCGATTTCAATTTTTAAACAGTATCGAATGGAGGAGGACTTAAGCCTTCCGTGCATATTTTAAAGATTTTGTTTTGACTTATATTTCATGTAAATATCGTCAAAAGAAAAATTTTGTTTTTTATTTTATTCCGATTTTTTAAACTTTTGCTTTTTTGCAACAATTTGCTTGAAGGCCTACCCATTTTTATTTTTCATATAAAGCGTATTTTATAGCGATTACGACTTATTGTATCTTTTATTGTGTCTTTTTTTGCTAGGAATAAGATTTAAGAAACAACGAATTGAATTTGAATTCAATGTAAAATTAACAAAAAATAAATAATTTTTTTTACAAAATTATTATTAGTTTTTAAACTCGATATTAATAAGATTTAAAAAATAGCGAAATGAATTTAGTTCATGGTAAAATTAACAAAAAATAAATAATTTGTTAAAAAACTCTGAAAAAAAATTTAAAGTATCGGCGTATCGCCAGTAAAATATCGCCGATAGCGATGCATCGGAAAATCGGAAGTATCGCCGATATATCGGTATCGGTTACTTCCCTACTATTAATTCTCTCATATCTGTACAACTATAAGACTCAGGCTTTCTAAATTCGATGTGTGCTATTCTTAGAGTAACATGCGAATTCCACAAAAATATTGGCGGTATAGGATTGGGGAAATGGGTACCCTCTTATAGGAGGTAACTATTAATTTTCCCATATTTTTGCAACTGTAAGAGTGAGGCTTTCTAAATTCGATGTGTGTCATTCTTGGAATAACGTGAAATTTCTAGCAAAATATTGGCGGTACAGGAAGGGGAAACGGGTACCCCCCATAGGAGGAAATTATAAATTTTCTTATATCTGTACAACTATAAGAGTGAAGCTTTCTACATTCGATGAGTCTTATTCTTAGAATAATGTGCAATATTGAGATAAAATACTGGCGGTATTGGAGGGGGAAGACGGGTACTCCCCCATACAATGTATTTACATATTAATATTCCTATATTAGCACAACGACAATAGTGAAGCTCGCAAAATTGAATATGGGTTACTCTTAGAACAAATTGCAATTTTTAGAGAAATCTGAAGGGTATCAGTGGTGGGCGGCGGGTATCCTCCATATAATGATATTATTAATTTTCTTATGCCTGTACAATTATAAGAATGAGTTTCTCTAAATTTTATGTCCATTAATCTTCGAATAGCTTGCAAGTTTCAGCAAAATCCTGATCTCATAGGAGGGGAAACGGGTGCCCATATACAAGGTAATTATTAATATTTCTATATCAGCATAACCACTATACTGGTACCAGAGGGGGAAGACGGGTGCCCCATACAAGGTAATTATTAATTTTCCTATATCTGCAAAGATATACGAGTGACGCTCTCTAAATTTGATGTGGATTGCTCTTAGATCAACGTGAAATTCCAAGAGAAATCTTGGGTGCGTATTAGGGAGAAACGGGTACCGTCAGCGCAACTACAATGGTGAAGATCTCAAAATTGGACGTGGATTGCACTTCGAACAAATTGCAGATTCTGGCGAAATTCTGATGGTATCAGTGGGGGGAGATTGGTACCCCCCATACAAGGTACTTATTTATACAACCATACGAATCAGGCTCTCTAAAATTTATGAGTGTTGATCTTAGAATGGCTTGTAATTTTCTGCATAATCCTGATGGTATAGGAGCGTGGAAATGGGTACCGCCCACACAAAGTAATTATTAATATTCCTATACAAGCACTAATTCAATAGCGAGGCGCTCAAAAGTTGACGTGGGTTACTCTTAGATTAAAGGGCAATTTCCAGTAAAATCTTGAGGGTATCAGAGGGGAGAGGCGGATACCACCCATACAAGGTAATTATTAAGTTTCCTATATCTGCGCAACAATGGGGTAACGAAGCACACCGGGTGGGGATAGTTATGAATAAAATCAATATTTATCCATCGATTTTCATGAAACAAAGCTTCTTTTATTTTAAGTAAATGTAACTTTATGATAATGATTTTCGAGTTTTTTTTATAAATTTAAAGAAAATATATTTTTCATCATTGCGGTCTGAACAATTCTGAAACTATTGAGATTTTTATAAAAATATTACTCAAGCAGCTTTAAATCAGTTTTGTTTAAAGCTTTTAGTGGTTTCCCTTCCCAGAGTTATGATAATATCTTCAAAACTCGGTTTTTGGCAAAAATCAGGTAATTTATTGTGAATAAAATCAATATTTATTAATCAATTTTCATGCAATAAAGCTTATTTTATTTCCAGTATATGTATAAAGCTGGAAATAAAAAGAATACAAATTGTAACAGTTTGCCTTTTTCGATTTTTTATAAAGGTTTAAAAAATAAAAACTTTCAACCTTTCAACTTTTAACAAATAATATTATAACGGCTTAAATGTAATTTTAGTTCAAGTGTTTAGAAGTTTTTCTAATAAATTTTGACATTTCCTTTCCAAGTTATGAAAAACCTAAAATTTTAGAAAAATATAAAAAAAATTATCCATAGAATTTAAAAATTTCGACTATTTTTGTAGTTAGAGGACCATAATACATCCACAGAGAATAGTGGTACTCCATGGCAGTTTTCTTGTTGCATAGTGTAAACAAAGCTGACAATATTGTAGTTAGCAGGATCGGATTTAATCGAAAGGAAATATAGGCTATTCCTGAAAACTATGAAAATCTCTATTAGCTATTTAGCGTTTCCTTAAAAATATTTGGTTTCATATCCAAAATATGGGTTGAAATATTTTTCAAATACAGTTCATTAATATTTATCAAAATATATGTAGCTAAATAATAGCAAATAAAACTTATTTGCTATAGTTTAGGTAGTTAAATATTTTTTTTTGTTTTGTTTCCAATGCATTTTGAAAACATTTCTAAACTTTGGACTTGGGAATTGTTATCGATATTGGCATCGTTGAAATATATATTAGTAGCATATATATTAGTAGCATATGGTCACACCTTGACCAAACGTTCATATCCTCAAAATAAAAAACCGAAATTAGTTAAGAGCATTTTATAACTATTTTTCAGTTGTTTTATTTTGTGGCTAGTAACGCCTTCTGCCTAATTATAATCTAATTCTTCATTGGAAAGTTGTAAAAATCAGTTACGTTTTGTCAACCTATGACCACCGATATATTGTTTTCCATTGTTATTTATTTATATTTCTGTTCAACTGATTGTTTATTTGTTTGATATTAAAAATTTTTCAACACGCGCGCCGTAAAAGGAGGGGACATTTAAAAGTTATTCGCCTACCCGGATACAATTAGACAAAAGAAAAATATACAAAAATGTGTTTATGTTTTCCTCATTTGAAATCACATGAAAATTGTTCGGTCACAAGATTCATTGAATGACTGGAAAACTTTCGTGTGATTTTATTTATGAACATATGTACATATGTAGTATTTGTTTATACATATTTTAATTATTTCATTCAGATCCAAAAACAGAAACATGTTCTTTCTTTTAAGAATCTGTGTAAGCTTTCATTTGGCAACTTGACAAATTATCTATTTTTGATTCAAAATCTCTATTTTTGTTTACAAAAAAATTCATATGTATGTACATAAATTATAGTGAATTTAGAAATTAATGACGTTATCATGAACTTTAAGTTTAAGTGGACAAGTATCAATCGTTGAAGAAAACAAGGCATATTGCCTTGCTTTTTTTGTTCCTTCCTTGAAGTCCACGCCATTTTCGAACCGTTTTACTTCAAAGTAAGATAATGGCCTATATTTGCATACACACAGAAAATTTTCAATGTAAAATCGTCGAAATCCATGTTAATTTAACATTTTTCGGTAGTGATTTTGTTAATTCAACATGATTTACAATAATCTTTACAGAACATTTTTCCTTTTGAAATAACTATAATTCATGTCGATTTAATATTCCAGTACAGCTAAATCAAAATGAAGTTGATACTAAAATAAGACGAAGAATCATATTGAATCAAAGTTATTTCGAGTTGAAACAACGCTAATTTGATATTGGAACAACACGAAGAATAATGTTGAATCAAAGTTATTCAAGTTGAAACAGCTTGAATTTAATATTGAAGAACACGAAGAATTATGTTGAATTAAAGTTATATCAAGTTGAAACAACATGACTTTAATGTAGCTATTTTATTAATTATTTTACTTACGTGATATGAGTTAGCATAGGCATCAGAAAACTTTGTGTTGTAGTTGGCTGCCCCATCCAAGATTTGAGCTCGTGCCACGCGCTAACCACTGCAGCCACAACAGGTTCATACACTAAATAAATGCCATCGTATGTAAATTAATTACATTTTAATTCGACATGGTTTAAATGATTATATAACATAAAACTTATTTGAAGGTAAAGTTATAGTCATATAGTTAAATTTAAAATGGAATGTAACGTTTGTAACAAAGTTTTTTTTAACAGTGAAACATTTTAAATCAAAGAGATTTAAGGCTAGATTAATAATTTTTCGTTTAAAATCAATATGAATCAATGGCAATTATTGACCAGCAGAATTAATTTTCGCTGTAACTCGATTTTCGTCACACAACTGAGCACAACAGTGAATTGTAGCAATGAAATAAACACTAAACACTTAAACGATAAATTATTTCTTGTAAATTGAATGTGATTTGCAATCAAAATAGAGTCATGTTGATTTTACATTCCTTTCTTTCTGTGTGTACATTTGACTTCTTAAGATGATATATTAACAACATGCAGATGCTTAAATAAGAAGTATGTACTGTAAATTCAGCTTGTAGTAAATGTATGATAGAACTCTCATTAGTTAACATTAAAATTTTCATACATAAATATTCTAAGTTTACTTTAATAACTTTTAAGTTACGATTGTTGCATGCACCGAATTTTCCGTAATAATATTTTCCATACATCTTATTGAATCAATATGGTTTTTATTGATTTTTGCTCTGAGTGTACACATTTATTTATTTATTCCCAGTAAGAAACTGTCTTCCACAGAAGGCAAATAAATTTAGAACGTGTGATCCGGATCTAGGGCAAATTCATATCACTTCGAATGACTTTAGCATGGGTTTAAAATTCGTCGGATTTGTAGCAATGTTTGCGATTTCAATAGACATTCTTTTAGTATTCTATAATCGTATTTTTCTCTGGAAATATATTATAATTCTTGCAAAGGGATCTGACTAAAAAAAAAGGTATATGGCTGCCCACTTTTTTTTTGATGTAATGTTGTGCTGATTGTGCGTACTTTTCTTCTAAAGAGAAGTAACACAATCAGGCAATTAATGCCTACCCGTTAATTAACTAATGTGTTACCTTCTTTGGGAAAGGGATAGTGTAGAGAGAACAGGTGGTGAAGTGGGAGAGAGATAGAAAGCTTAACTAATTTGAAACTCTGCTATTGCCCATTTTTTTGTAGAGCAGTGTTGCAAGCCTCTCTGGTGTCAAGTAGAGACATTGAGTTGTTTAAGCTGTGTAGCAGTTTATTAGTTCTTTCACTTCGCCGAAGGTTCTACTACAATACAGACGAAGGAGGGTGCTGTCCAACAACAACAAACACAATAACACACCTCCGCACAGGAGAAAAATGCATGATGTTGTTGGTTTGCCTGAAACTAGTCTTGAGCTCATAACTTCAGGGTTTGTATTCAAACTCGCTAACTATCCAGCCAACAGCATCCTCAACGTGACTATAACTTTAAATTCAAATAGTTGTATGTTAAATAACCACATAAATCTTGTTTCATTAAAATTAAATTCATTTTACATACGATGGGTATTTATTTAGTGTAGAGCTAAAGTAAAGTTTGAAGCTGTTGTGGCTGCAGTGCCTAGTGCGCGGACTATCATGCAAGTGGCACGAGTTTAAATCTTGGCTGGGGAGCCAATTACAACGCAAAGTTTTCTTAGTTCTATGCTAATAACCATCACTTAAGTTAAATAATTAATAAATAGCTACATTAAAGTCATGTTGTTGCAGCTTGATGTAAACATAATGCAACATGATTCTTTGTATTGTTCCAATATCAAATTAACGTTGCTTCAACTTGAAATAACTTTGATTCAACACAATTCTTCGTGTTGTTCCAATAACAAAATTCACGTTGTTTCAACTCGAAATAATTTTTATTCAACATGATTTTTGGTATTCTTTCAGTATCAACTTAGTTTTGATTTAACTGTACTGCAATATTAAATCAACATGAAATATAGTATTGTGTGCATAGTTTTTGTAACTCATTGCACCAAAAAAAATTCTACTACTTTTGTACATAAAAAGTCAGATTTCAGATAAACTCTAGATGAAGGTTCATTCCTAAGTCTTTGTCGTATCTTTAAAAAATCATTTTCTAAGCTTATTTGAGGACGCTAAACACGAATATAAAATTTATATATTTTTCTCATATTTTATCAGACATTCTCGATTTTAGTCTTCTTTTTCAGTACAAAACTATTTTTTACTCGTAGGCTTAAAAGAAGTTATTAAGATATTGAAGTAATTTTATGAATTTTATATTGAGTTGATCCATTAATATGGAATATTAATGAAGCAACTCAATATAAAATTCATAAAATTACTTCAACTTCCAGGCGTGATAGAGGGCTAAAAGATATGTTGAAATTTGTATTTAATTTTTGTGTATAATTTAGCTATATGCAATATACTGGAGGTATTCGAAATCGATTGGATGATTTTGTTCTTTGAGCGCCTGTCCATATGTCCTGTTCATATGTATTCCTCAATATTATTTGGGCTTTGAATATATATCGCGATTATATATGCGAAATTTAAGTTAACTTATTCTTATATATTTATTTCTATGTAGTTACGGAACGTAGTTCCCACCGGTTGTACCGACGACATGTCGAGATACCTCTAATATTTTGTTCTTAGTAGGATTTTGCATAGACTTTGAGGATGATTGAAATCCATTGAGATACCAAAAAAAGGCAGCTTTAAAATCCAAGATACCTTGCTTAAGTAAATCATAGTGCTACTCCTAAGTGAATTAAGGGCCCTTCTTCTAAATTTGTATTAAAACTATCCTGTCATAAACTTTTGGAAATGTTTGATTTGTTAATCCATATATTATACATATAAAAATGAGGTGTATGTTTGAAGATTTTTGTTACGGCATCACGCCTAAACAGCTGAACCGATTTAAATGAAATTTGGTACAAAGAAATGGTTTGCTTTCAGTTAGGTCCCATAACTGTTTTTTTTCAAAATCGGTGGGTATATTTGACCCCCCTCCCCCCAATGATTAAATCTGTCATTGTGAACCGCAGATTTTTGTTACGCCATCACGCCTAAACGACTAAACCGATTTAAATGAAATTTGGTACACAGATAGATATTTTGCCACAATTAATACGGACCGGATTTTGGACCAGGGGGGTATAAAATGGGTCAAAACCTCTCCCTAAGCCATTTTTTAAGAGGTTCCGTAATTCCTTTTTTTAAAATAGGTGGGGATATATGACCCCCGTCAACCCTCCCCGAATGCTTAACTCTGTCACTTAAGAACCCATTTTAAAAATAATTTTTTTAAAGGTTTTGCTTCCAGGTTAGTCCCATAATTTTTTTTTTCGAAAATGGGTGGGGGCAAGGAAAGTTTGGTCCCCTACGCATAACCCTGTCATTTGTCAACCGATTTTTAAAATTATTTTTTGGTTTGAAAAGGTTTGCGTGCACTTAAGTTCCATAATTTTTTTTTAAATTTGTGGGGAAACTGGGGGGGGGGCCCACCACATTCCTTAACTCTGTCATTTGCGAACCTATTTTTAAAAGTCGTTTTTTTTCCTTGAAAGGTTTTGCTTACAGATTGGTCACATAATTTTTTCGAAAAAGTTGTGAGGGGAATGAATGGGGGTAGTTTGGTCCCCCACACATAACTCTGTCATTTGTCACCAGATTCTTAAAATTCTTTTTTGAATTAAAGGGGTTTGCTTGCGGCTTAGTCCCATAATTTTTTTTCGAAAATCGGTTAGGAAATTTGCTCCCCATGATTAACGCTGTCATATATGAACTGATATTCAAAATTCTTTTTTTTTTCTTTGAAAGGTTTGCCTCCAATTTTATTCCGTAATATTTTTCCAAAATCGATGGGGAAATTTACTCTCCCATTCTTAACTCTGTCATTTGTGAACCGACTTGGAATTGTTTTTAAGGGTTCCATAATTTTTTTTTTTCGAAAATGGGTGAGGAAGTTTGCTCCCCTATGATTAACTCTGTTAATTTTGAATTGAATTTCAAATAATTTTTTGATTGAAAGGTTTTGCTTGAAGTTT
Organism: Panzeria rudis; assembly: GCA_956483635.1. NCBI lineage: Eukaryota > Metazoa > Arthropoda > Insecta > Diptera > Tachinidae > Panzeria > Panzeria rudis. Next base: position 40,780,736 of record OY101450.1, read on the forward strand.
GGTCCCATAGAAGTGGAAATGGGGAGGAAAAAGTGGTAGCCCGTTTTATTGATTATAGCATAACTCCGCCTTTTCTTGTCCGATTTAAAAATGTTTTTATTTGAAAGTACCTGTAAGGTTTGGTACTATAAGAAATTGCGGACGAACACACAATTAGTAGAAGTACACACCATTTGATCTAACGCAAAATTGCGTCCGTTTTGCAATCTGATCAGTGGGATCTTTGCATTGAAGTCGGTTTTTTTTGGCAGAGTTATTTCATCCATATTGCTAGACCAGATAGACCACAAATAAGGCGTTAAGGATTTCTTCTCAATATGTTTAAAGCCTATGCATCGCCGGGTCGAAAAAGCTAGTTATGTAGCTGTAAAGAGCTTAAAAATGATTGGCCTTTGTACTCCTAATGAATTTACTGAATCATAAAATTACTTTTATATAAATTTAATTGTTAAGTGTTTGACAAAATTTAATTAATTTCCGAGGTAACCCTTCTTTACTGCTTTATCTAGAAATTTTGATTGATTCCTCAAAGCAGTGTAAACAATTACTAATCTCTCAATATTTCATTTATATTAATTTTGAAGATAACAATGCGCGTATACGGGCAGTGATATTTTATTTTTTATTGAAGTATTCAGACGTACTGGCATACCTACATACATATGTAAGTAAATATGGATGAAATACATATCTATGTATAGTAAGTAAAATGGAAAATTTTCAATATTATTCATCAACACCAAACACAGAAATATAAGTCGCATTTAAGGGCTTTTTATTTGCTTTTTTTCTTCATTTAAAACTGAACATAATAGTTGACAATTGAACTATGGAACCAATTTATTGAAGTTAACCAAAGTAAATAGACCGCATCAAAACAATTTTATTATTTATTTATTTATTTTTTGTAAAAATATATGTCCTTGAAATTGAGAACAAAGAAAAGTTGTGTCTATAAATTGTTCTTGAAAAAAAAACAAAGACAGGAAATGCAATGCAAATTGTAAGATATATAAGTGCATATGTCCATGTAAATACAGATGAGTGTATAAATTTAAGCGATATAGACGGCGCACATTCCGGTCGGAAAATACTAAACTTCTGATGAAGTTGGTTTAAAACTATTTCTGAATAAGTTGCAGTCGTATGCATAACAAAAACTTCGCATGAAATTAGCATAATTGATGAAATTGAATTGGATCTTAACGTATAAAATTAAAAAAAGCCACTTCAAGATGTAGTGGAGTCTTCTGATATCAAATTGTATGGATAAACTCGTTAAAAAACCATTTAAATTTTATCACTTATACTAACCTCCTGCCAAAACAGTTTTTGTTATGCACATAGTCATTGGCGTATACGCTACTATACGCAGAGCCTAACACCTCCTGTATTGATGTTCTAAGTTTTAAGCAAATCTCATTAGAGGCTAAATATATATTACTACTTATTTAGTTATCTTCATCACTGTGCTACAGGCTTTTTAATGGCATAATCTGGAGGTCAACTTTGCTCATACTCTTTGTAGCAAATCAATAATTCGTCAAACGTTGAGTTCGAACGTCTCAATTGTTTCGGCTCTAACAGCGTAGGAAATAGATTTTACATATCCCCAGAAAGTGGTATAATGGCTATGGACGGATCCAGTTAAGAGCTTAATTTTGTAAAATTAATAGTTCTTTAAATTTGTGTATTATCAAATTAAATCTATGGTGTATTTATTAAGGCATATAGCACTTTACTGTTGGAACCAGATGCCTGCAATGGATGGAATTATGTCTTTGTATTAGTCTATTCGATTTCAAAAACTGTAAGCCATAATGTACCAAAATCGGATAAAAACTTAAAATGCTATAATGAAAAACCGAACGCACTAGCATTTAAATTTACTAACAAAACCTTTTATTTAATGGTTAGTTTATGTGACTGCCTGTTACGTACAAGCATTCAAGTAGAATCAACAAGATTTCGTTTTGATAGACCACTCCACTCATCAGTGTTAACATATGTAGGTCCGAACCCAGGCCTCGGATTCGGTAGTAGATAGTTACTAGATCCATTGAGATATCTGATTAGGAGACCCAGACCTATCCCTGACAGCTGCTAAAGTTCGTATGCTGTTGCCCAGGAATTTGTGTTTCGAGAGGTGCAAGGCCGAGCATTCACAGAAAAAAGTGGTAGGCGGTTTCTTCTTTGATTTGATACTCATGCTTAGCAGCAGAATTATCAACTCAGGTATGGGAGGCGTGAACCTGAGGAAATTGGCGAGTAGGGGCACGCCACAAGGAGGAGTTCTATCACCCTTACTGTGGCTGCTGGCGATGAATGAAATTCTTAGGCGTTTCGACAGGAGCGGCCGGAAGATAGTCGCCTATGCGGACGACGTGGTTTTAATGGTAACGGGAAAATTTCTTCCCACTATCAGTCGGCGCTTGACGAACTATCTTCCTGGGCTAGTAGTAAGAGACTAGGGGTCAACCCTGAGAAGACTGAGTTGGTCCTCTTTACCAGGAAATACAAATCCTTGGCAACTGCCAAGGATTGGAGGAGTAGAGCTAAGGCTAGCAAAGGAGGCCAAATACTTGGGTGTCATCTTGGATAGTAAGCTTTCATGGATGAAGAACACTCAAGAAAGGCTAAAGAAAGGTTTAAATGCCTACTACGCATGCAGGAACTCCGTTGGAAGGAGCAGGGGTCTGAAACCGAAGGTGGTAAACTGGATTTATATAACTGTTGTCAGGCCGGTTGTTTCCTATGGCTGTGTGGTGTGGTGGGAGGCGTTGAGGAAAGAGAGTCATAGGAGATTACTTGCTAAGGTGCAGAGGTGCGCCTCTCTGGGCATCACAGGAGCCCAGAGGAGCACACCTCTAGCTGCCTTGGATGTCATTCTTCATCTGCTTCCCATAGAGGATTTTGTAATGAGAACGGCAGCAAGGAGTCTCCTAAGATTATTAGAGGCAGGGTTGGTAAGGACAGGAGTAACAGGTCACACAGCAATCCTAAATCGGATCAGTTTTAGCGGTGGGGTCCCCATAACTCATGGGTTCATGGACTCTAAGGTTGCTGAAATTGATTTTGGGAGGACACCCTCATTAGTGATTCCGTATAAGGACTTTTGGGTCGAATCTGATAGGCTTTATGAGGGTTGTGCGGTCTTCACGGACGGGTCCAAAATGGGAACAGGCACGGGAGCTGGTGTCTATATTTTGGGGACGTACATTCGTAGGTATTTTAGGCTACCAAACGAGTGTAGCGTTTTCCAATCTGACATCCTGGCGATCCTCAGGGCCACAGATATGACTGAGGGCGAGGAGGTGACCTTCTACGTCGACAGCCAGGCGGCGGTAAAAGCATTGAAGGGACACTGTGCAGATCGAAGCTAGTTAGTGACTGCAGGAGAGTCCTCAACTTGCTCATGGACAAATATAGTGTTAGATTATGTTGGGTTCCTGGCCACTGCAATGTTGAGGGAAATGAGACAGCTGATGAGCTGGCAAGATTAGGGTCAGCGTTAGATGTGGAATTGTGTGATAGATCGGTTAAAGTACCGATCGGTCATTACTATAGGGAGCTCAGTGGCTGGGTGTCGAATAGGGCCAACCATTCATGGGGGAGCAGGGAGGATTGTAGAGTCCCGAGGGCCATGTGGCCAAAGCTTGACTTAGGCAGATCCGAACTGTTACTAAGTATGAATAGGAAGGTGATAGGGGTCTTAATAGGCGCATTGACTGGTCACTGCTCGGTCAGGGCGAGGACCAGCATTTGGGAGATTGGCACTCCAGATTTTTGTAGGATGTGCGATGATGAGAAGGAACCAGAAGCTATTGAGCATGTTATCTGCCATTGGCCGAGGCTGCAACGACACAGGCTTAGGTGGCTTGGCAGACGTTTTCATGAGAGCATTAGTGATATCGCGAAGTGTGAACTTGAGGATATCAGGGGCTTCATTACGGGAATAAGGTGATTGAATGGCAGATAGCAGGATGCTCCTTTTCTGGGTTTTCATAGCGGGTATGAATAGAAGGGAATCACAATGGATCCAACTGGGTCTCTGAGTGGATGTGCGGCATAGCACTGCCCTTCCTAACCTAACCTTGATTTGATACCGGCAACTACGGTAGAACGCAATGTAGGAAAGACCTATCCTGCTAGCATGTCTGCCGATTGCCCAATGCCTCGTTACTACTGCAACGAGCCTCGAGATGTCCCTACGGTTGCTGTTAATTAGTTTTGTTTTGCGCTTATCGTTATAACAAGGCAACATTTTCCTTACTACCTTACACGTGCTCAACTTACACTACCTATCTTCATCTTTCTGCCGGTAATATTTGAGAATGCAATTTATAATAGTGCCAAACGGCATGGCTACCGATTCAGCAGTGGAGATGTCCATAGCAGATCCAGCCCCGGCCAGCTCATCCGCCTGTTCATTCTCAGGGAAGTTGCTATATGCGGGCGCCCATATGAGGGTAACGTCAGTCTGACCACCTAGTCCGGATAACACATCTTTGTATTGGCTAACTAAAGTAGAAAAAGTAGTGTGTGTCCTAAGAGACAGAACTGCTGCCTAGCTGTCGACGAATATGCCAAGTCTTCCTTGGATACCACTATCAATCAACACACTGGCCGCCTCCCTTATAGCCAATATTTCAGCCTGAAATACACTAGCTTCATCAGGAAGTCGAAAGGAGAGTTTTATTTTAAGGTCCTTCGAGAAGACTCACACCGCAGATCATTCTTGATCCATCAGTATACATCCTGAAGTTGAAGTATATTTTTGTTTCCCCCTTCCCCTTTCGTCTGGATGGAATAAGGACGTTGAACGTACTGTCAAAGTCTAATCTACGGCTAATATTTATTTATTTTTTTTAATTTGGTTTTTTACTAGTGTTTTTTTTCGTAAATTTAACTGCTACTGTTTTGATTTTTTTATTATAGCATTTTTAGTTATTATCCGATTTCGGTCCATTAAAATTTTTTAAATCACATAAACTGTTCAATGAATTTTTTTTTGAACAATGGATTATGTTATTATTTGTTTTACAAAACAGTTTCCGAATAGAAAACAATTGGTGAGAAACATCAACATTTTCATAAACTCATAACTTAGTTTTCATAAAATTTCAAATTTGATCGCCTAAAACTCAGTATTTTCATGGTTCCGTACACCAAAAGTGTAAAGGACTCAATTTTTTTCGCTATGCTGTCCGTCTGTCTGTCACAGGCTGTTTTCTCGAGATCCGTAAGAGCTACGGACCTAAACTTTTCACTGAATATGTAAAACTTTTGCCGCTACAACAACAAATATATGACAGTTAAAAAATAAGGGGTGCACTAAAGCGAGCAACCAAACATGTTGAAATACTTATGTAATATACAGACACATACTATATAGACACTTTAAATTTTCAAAGTTAGTGTTAATTGGTGTAGTCTGTAGAATAGACTACACCAATTAACACTGATATTTAAAACAATAAAAATTAAAGGGCGCCCTATCAGTTAATGTAAATTTACTATGTAATTTAGACAATATGCTGTATCTTGGAAACCATAAGAGGTAAACTCTTGAAATTTTCAGAAACTCTAACACTAAAAAATTTCAAAATTAAAAATTTGAAAAATCGCCAAAATGATAAATGCACCAAAATTAAAAAAAATCGCTGAAACGCAAAAAATCACTAAAACTAAAAAAATCGCAAAAAAACTTAAAAACGCCAAAAACCGAAAAAAGACGTCAGAACGAAAAAAGCACTACAACATAAAAAAATCGGTAAAACTAAAAATATCATCAAAAAACGAAAAAAAAAACAAAAATGGAACAAAATCATTGAAACGAAAACAAGCGCCAAAACCAAAAAAAGCCCAAAAACTAAAAAATCGCCAAAAACCAAAAAAAAATTTCAAAACGAAAAAAATTGTCAAAACAAAAATAATATCATTAAGTTATGACTTTAGTCGAACTATATGGGTTTATATCCAAGGAAATTTTAATTATTTTGGCTTGAGTTCGGTTCATTTCAACCCCCCGCGCAGTCAAATTTTTTTTGTCTACATGCTTCATATTTATCTCTAAATAAAAAATTTTATAATTTAATTGAAAAATTTAATGAAAACCGAACTCAAGCCAAAATAATTAAAATTTCTTTGAATATAAACCCATATAGTTCGACTAAACTCATAACTTAATTATTAAACTCTAAAGGCACCTAGCAAAAGGATGTACATGTTCAAAATAAAACTGAATAAACAAACATTCACACACACTAGTACTTGTAATTATCAATGATAATTCATACTAGAATAGAGATATAAAAAGAAGCTTAACATAAGACAAAGAAAAAACTGAATATCAATAACTATCAAATGCAATACAGCTCGAAGAGTGACAGTATGAATTGATTAAAAGTAGATGGTCAAGTGGACTAAGCGGTAAAGAACTCTGATGAGATTAGCGGGAGCTATCGAAACGCCAGTTCAACCCTCCGCGCAGTTAAAATTTTCTTTGTCTACATGCTTCATATTTATCTCTAAATAAATATATAATTTAATTGAAAAATTAAATTAAAACCGAACTCAAGCCAAAACAATTAAAATTTCTTTGGATACAAAATTAAAATCGCTAAAACTAAAAAACTCACAACAAACCGAAAAATCCCAAAAACCGAAAAAACCGCCAAAACTAAAATAAATCGCTAAAAATAAAAATATGGTCAAAAAGCGGAAAAACGTTAAATCAAAGAGAAACGCCAAAACAAAAACAAAAATGCCAATATTAAAAAAATCGGCAAAAAACAAAAAAAAAAACAAAAATCGCAACAAAAAAAAACGAAAAAAATCGCCAAAACAACGAAAAAATAAATTAACTAAAATCAAACTAAAAATCAAAGCGAAAAAATTTTCAAAATGAAAAACGGCAAAAGAGAAAAAGGATATATGTGTATTCGTACGGAACCCTTCGTGTGCGAGCCAAAGTCGCACTTTACTGAATTTATTTTATCCGATCACATCCAATTATCCACTATTTGACGCGTCATTTTTTAGTCTTTCAAGCAATGTATACATCATTTTAATCAAACTAACCTTTTATCGAAAAATACTAATCTCGCGTTTGGCACATCCTAATTACTCTCTAAAAATGCATTAAGAACCTTATACCTTTAGCTTGTAAAGCAGTGCAATAGATATCACTCTAGCCAGGCAGTAAACTAACATTTGTTTGTAACATTTACCTGCATGATATGAATGTAAAATTTTTTTACTTAATAGATAACTATTCCGAGAAGTACCAATATTACATATTAATATTACAGTCATAAAAATACAAAATATTTTCGAAGAAAAAACTATAAAATTTTAATTTGTTGCAGGTGCATTTGTAATAACAAATACTTAATCTTAAGTATTATTACCTTCTTAGTATTATTATCTTCTCTATTTTGGTCCTTTTTTATTTCACGTTTACTTTTGATAATGAAAATGTCTCTTAATTACACTATGCAACGTAATGAAACTTTTTTCATGTCCTTTGATCACCACTATATTTTATTGACGTGTTATGGTCCCCTAATTTACAATTCTATGGATACATTTTTTTCTAAAATTTAGGATTTTTCAAGAGGCTGCTACACCAATTTCATCATAACTAGGAAAGGGGTTATACAATTTCCTTACAAAAAACATTAAAAACTTGGAATAAAATTACATTTTAGACATTCTAACATTATTTCTTATATACTTTATGGTTTCGGAATTATTCAGACCGCAATGGTGAAAAATATATTTTTTTTGCAAAATTGTAAAATTTTCATTATTTAAAAATTTATAAAAAATTGAATATGGCAAAAACTTACCATTTTTATTAACTGATCAGAAAGCCACATATATTACAAACAAAATAAACTTTATTTCGTGAAAATCGATGGATAAATATTGATTTTATTCACAATAAATTGAAGTCAGCTAATTTTTGCAAAAGTTTCGAATATTTACACAGTACAACAAAAATTTTTTTAAGTGTTGTGTTTTTCTTCCGACGGGGGTTTTTTTTAATTTGGAACGATTTTCCGTCATCCCACGTCAAATTTGGTTTGTAAACAGACCGGTTTCGGCTATGTGCCATCTTCAGTGTTCAATTGAATATTCAATAGAACACTGCAGATGGCACATAGCTGAAACCGGTCTGTTTACAAATCAAATTTGACGTGGGATGACGGAAAATCGTTCCAAATTCAAATTTTTTATTTATTTTTAATTTAATTTTTTTTAATAACAAGGTTCTTACAACTGATTCTGGTAGAAGTCACAAAAAAAAATATATACCGTTATCAGCATTTCAAAAGTTTACATCTAGCACTTATTTTAGGGGGAGTTAAATTTCTCAAATTTTGCACATAATTATACTGATTTGGCATAGAATATCTTATAGGGCTTACCATTAAGGTGTAGAATATGTTTAATAATTTTATGTAAAACACCACGAGAAAAATTTTTGTGGAACAAATACACCCATACATTGAAGGGGAACTTTTCGCCCCTTATTTATTGAGGGGCCAAAAACACCCATACCCCAAAGAGCTAGAGGGTTAAAATATTTTACAAAAATGTTCAACGTGTTATTTTACATAGAAATGCCGAACACGTCTTAAGCGTAGTATGCAGCTCTGCCTGAAATTCAGGCTGCCATAAGAAGTATGTGTAAAAAAAACTAACTGAAATTCAGGTTGGTAAATTTCTTAAAGAAATTTCCGTTTACTTGTACGCAGTTCCAAAAGAAATGTACACGGAATTTTGGCATTTATTGTCTATTACAGGCATGTTATAACAATAAGTGGAGAATTTTTTCCGTCAACTAAAACAAAAATTAATGTTCAGACAATTGTTTAGCCGCGGAATTTTTGACATTTCAAATTTTTCGTTCATTGTCAATAATTTTTAGTGTTTTTGTGTGTTGTAAATTAAAAAATATATAAATTTGTGTGTATGCAAACAAAATTCTGTGTAGAAATAAATGCAAAACTCCAAACGTGAATTTCAGTGAGAACTGCATACTACGCTTTATACGTTAAAAGTAAGTCCTACAAGATATACACTGCCGAATCAGTATAATTATGAGGTAAAAGCTAGGAAAATTTAACTTCCCCCAAATATAAATTGCAGATGTAAACTTTCAAATCGCCGATACACTTATGTATTTTTTTGGTGATTTCTACCAGAATCAGTTGTAAAGACCTTGTTATTTAAAAAAAATTGTTTTTGTTGTACAGTGTAAATATTCGCAACTTTTGCAAGAATCAGTTGATTTCGCTTTATTATGAATAAAATCAACATTCGTCCATCGATTTTCTTCAAATAAAGCTTATGTTATTTGTAATATAAGTGGCTCTATGATTTGCTAATAAACATGGTAAGTTTTTGCCATTTTCGATTTATTTAAAAAATTAAAATTTTCTAATTTTGCAAAAAAAACAAATGTATTTTTCATCATTGCGGTATGAATAATTCCGAAACCCTTGAGTATATAAAAACATAATGTTAGAATATCTTAAAGGTACTTTTATTTGAAGTTTTTTAGTGTTTTGTAAGGGAATTGAATAACCTTTTTTCAAGTTCTGATAAAATCGGTGGAGCAACGTATGTATCTAAAACTCAATTTTTTTAAAAATCAGGTAATTTCACTTTATGGTTAATCAATATTTATCGATTTTTATGAAATATATCCCAAATTATCCATAGAATTTAAAATTTCGACTGTTTCTGTAGTTACTAGAATATAAGACATCAAAAATGTATAGTGGTACTCCCGCCATTTTTCTTGTTGCATAGTGTTATTAATAATAACTATTTCACTACATGTAGTATGTATGTATGTGTGCATTTAATGTGCCTGCATTTCGTTGTTGCTTATGTCATAAAAGAACACAATTTTCCGATACTAACTTCTGAATAACTAAGAAATCGCTGATTTGTTGATCTAATTGTATTAAGATTGTTTGAAGGTAATTTTATCATGCATCTGCTGGTCGAAAACATACTGTTCTTGAGTTCAGGTGAAATATACTGGTGTACCCAGCGGAAATATTAGATATGTCCATAACAAACAATTTTTAAGTGATATGAAAAAACTGAGGACATAGCATTTTTAGAGCATCAAGCTGATTAGAACAATTTTAGTTTTGTTCACAACGTCTGTGTAATCTAAGATAGTCTTAAAAGGCTCAGTTTGGTAATATTTTCTAAAACAATCCTCCAAACATGCTGACTAGGTACAGCCATATATATTTTGTTTTAATACAATCAAGTTGGGGTGTATTTCTGGTATTGAACTTTGAAACTCTTCGTCATTCTTTTCCATATCGATTGGTTAGGAAAAACCGCCCTTTTGCTGAATCGTTCCGACCGACCCGAAAGATTAAAGGAACTAGTTCGTTCATATCGTTCATCGTTCCTGTTTTTTACTTTGAGAGTGAATTGTCGAGAGAAGTTCTCGGTCGCTCCTAAAAACATCAGCAAAGATTTTTTATTAGCGGTGTTCAGTTTTGACGCAAATGGTCTTGCAAAAGTACAAATGCAAAATATTGTAACTTTTTTATGAAATTTTGTGTATTTTGTTGTTGGGTTACAGACAAAAGCTACGACATTTTGCATAAGCACTTTCGCAAGAACTTTGTTTAAGAGTAGAGTACACTAAATTTCATTTTCTGTAAAGAAATTCAATGAAATAGTGAATATTTTGTCTAGGAACGTGCCTCCAAGCAAATTTGTAAATACAGACAAAAATATCTCAACAATTTCATTGAAAAAAACCTGTTATTTTTTCAGTGAACAAATTGTTTAAATTGTAAAACAATTTGCCTAAAAATATTTACAAATTGTAAACAAAACAATTTACTAAATCAGAAAAAAAGGTTAACTAGATTTTCAGAAAAATATCAAACAATATTTTTGTCTGAATTTATAAAACAATTAGCCTAAAAATACTAGCAAATATTAAACAAAATAGTTTACTTAATCAAACAAAATTTTTATCTGGGTCATCACCATCATCATCCATTAAACATTTATGAAATTTTACTTTGTTAAATATCTTCAAATCTGAATGTTTATCTAAAGACTCTAAAAAATTAATGAGAATTAAAGCAACAACATTAACGAATTGATTCACTCATAAATCTTCAATAAATAAACTTGGTACAATCGCATTCATTTTGCTATCATTGTTGTTGTTATTTGTGCATATTATTGTTGTTGTTTTTGGTGTTTGCGTCCTAAATAAGAGTCAAACAAAGAATTCATTGTTTATGTAAAGAACATTTACTGAAAATCAAATTTATTTTTAGACAAACTTTAGTTTGAAAATTTTTTGGTGATACTTTTTTCTGTGTATCGAACTTGAGTGACTTCATTCATCAATTTGCACATAACCATTGAAAATAATTTGAAAAATTGGATGCGCTTGATAGCGTTGAATTTTTTTCATGAAAATTTTTACCTTCTCTTTTAAAATGGCTACGTATTTCCTCGTCAGTTTATACGTTGAAATTTCTATGAAATTTTTTTGACAATTACACAATACGAAATTGTCAGCAATTGATATGTAGACAAAAATTCAAGAAATTGAAGTCTTGCCATTTTTCCTATCCCGTTTGTCTCTCTTCACCTCTTGCCCAGGGTTCCCAGGTTTATTTTACAGCTTATGCCCAATTTTCGATTTTTGCCATCGCCAAACTTCCCTAAAATTTGATTCATTTCTATAGATAATTTTTGCTCGTAAAAAGAACGGCATTCTTCCCCTAGTTTTAAGAAATGTAGCTAACTGAATTTCGTCATCCGAAATATAATGCCCCTTTTCATCAGGATCATAATATATAAAGTTATCAGAACTACATACTAGTTTAAAGTAGCAAACGAATACACAGAAATGGAAAAATACTCATACAACCTATATCCAGTTCGGAATTGCTAAATTGTTTTTTGATTCTAATATTTTGGAAATTCCAATTTAAAATTGTGAAATTTTCAGCAATAATCCAATTTACTTTGCGGGCTGTTTAAATTGTGATTAAAATAATATATATATATATATATATATATATATATATATATATATATATATATATATATATATATATATATATATATATATATATATATATATATAAAACATTTTTTTTTTCGATAAAAACAGTTAAGGTTAAAGAAATATAAAATACCCTGATTCTCTGCTAGAATTTTAATTACCAACCACGAATATATATTCCCAAATCGGGGACAAATCCCCTTAACTGGAAACGCTGCTTTTGCCAACAAAACAAAATTTCATGCAATGAATTTCATGAAATATTTTATCATGTAAATTCAGTCTAACATCAAAATTTTTTAATTGTTCGCAGCGCTGTATTGTCGTTGTTATTTCAAATACTCCAACACAACAAAAAAATTCATATTTATACAATATGCATAAATTTTTATTTTCATTATAAACTTTATTTTTATTCAAAGTTATTAAATTAGTTTGGCTTAAGTTCATTTTTAATTTAATCTTTCGATCAAATTATTTTTTATTTAAGAAAGAAATTCTAAAGCATGTAAATATTAAACATTCAAAGAAAAATTTGGCTGTACGGAAGGTTGAACTGACAGCTGTTTCGTGACCACCAAGTCTACTCTTTATTTTTATTTTGAATTTTATTTTTAAACTTGTTTCAAATCAAAATTACTTCCTGATCTGCAGACAAACTCTTAAAGAGTTTCGCGGGCCTCTAGAAAAATTTTAATAAATTTAGTTCAAAATGTAAAAATGAAATCATGAAATAAATAAATAATAAAATAATACGCTGTTTACATTGGGAAACATTTTTCGTCCAACATTTTCTTTTGCGTGAGAGTGATCCCGCTCTTTTGCACTGAAAAATAAAGTTTTCGGGAAACAATGTTTCCCAGTGTAAATCAGCACTTACGGCGCAGCAGTATTTTTTTGTTGGGATGCGTCAAACTGCATAACAGTGTTACTACGGAAAGCATAAAAAAGTTACTACGCATTTCTTTCAAAAAAGGTACGTTTTTCGTCAAAAGTTACGTTTTGATATATTCCTTGTATACATAGTAAATGCTATGTGATTTATATAAAATATATAATTTTATTCCATATTTCAGTGATAATCTAGTATGTGATGGAAATCGATCGATTTCACCGAAGAGATGTTCTGTAAATTGCGCGATAGAATGGAATCGAATCTAACTAAGTTTGAACAAAGTACTGTAATCCTCGAAGAAAATAAAACAGCATTAATATGTAATCCTTCAGTAGAATTTATTTTTCACACCGCGCGATTTGAAATCGAGTGATTTCCATCACATACCAGAATAAGAAGACAACAAACTCATTTATCGAACAGAAACATAACTTAGAATAAAAATAGATAAAGTTTTTAGTTTTCAAATAAAGATTTATTTGTTGAGGGTAAAGCAATATATGTATGCATTTCAGTGTTTTTTTTACCAAATCATCAGTGGACTTCAACCATACTTTTGAAAAGCTTCAAACCTTTTATCTTAAGCACAGGCTTTGAAAAACGATTTGGAATTTACAAATAATTTTTTTGAGAATCACAAACGAATAAAATAAGCATAGTAGGCTTAAAGCCGTTAACAATAAATATATGCAGTTAACACTAAACTCAAAATTTAAATCTTGGTTAGTAAAATTTCATACACACATAGCTGTTTTTGCTGTTATATTTCAATTAAAATTTAACTGGGATCTTTTTTGAGTTTAAGTTCTTAACTGAATATATTATTGACATTTGAAAATAAATAAAGTTTTTGTTATTTTGAAAATATTTAGCATAAATTTTCAAGAATAATAACAAATTCTAAACTTCTGAAGCGAATGCAGCACTTCTTATCGTACTCCGAAGATGTTGATCCATAATATTATTTATATAAATTACGAACATTATTGCATTTCCCAAAAATAGTTTATTGCAGGCAATCAAAAAAGTTGATAACTCCAGCTAACTCAAATTTTATTATTAACGAAAATTTTCAACTTACACTATCTATACCTGATATATTTTTATCATGAAAAAAGTCAAACTTTATATTGAGAAATAATTTGTTTTATGTTATCTTGTTTTTTATATGGAATTTGACATTTGTCATGATCAAAAAATATTTGAGTGCTCATTGCCCAGAAAATATTCCATTAAAAACGCCTGCTGACATAGATGACTCTATTAGAATGTTTGAGGCAAACCTTAAGCAAGCTGCTCTAAATGCTACTACTACAAATCTTCAGGTGAGATATAATACAATTTTTTCAGCAGATGTAGAACGGCTTTTATCCGCAAAAAGAAGAGTTCGTAGAGAATGGCAACGCTACAGATCCCCACAGCTAAAATCTAGGCTGAAGGAATGTACTAAACAGCTGAAAACTCTACTAGAATATCAAAAAACCGCTTCTCTTCAAAACTTCCTAAATGGGTTCGACGCAACACCTCAAACAGACTATTTGCTATGGAGAGCAGCCCGAGGCCTCAAAAGACCAGTGATATATAAGCCTCCATTGCGAGCTTCGAATGGAGACTGGGCAAGAACTGACGCTGAAAAAGGTACTCTGTTTGTAAACCACTTGCAGAAAGTATTTACTCCACATACGTCTGATACTATAGTTGAGCTGCCACCAGTCCTCGCTATACCAGATGTTACTTTGAGGTTCAACATTCGTGAGATTGAACACTATATTGCGGGCTTAAACTCGAAAAAAGCCCCAGGCGCTGATAAAATAAGCAATAAAATGCTCTTAGAGCTACCCTATACTGCAAAACGGATAATTCTATTTATTTTTAACAGTATTTTGCGCCTCAAATGCTATCCCGCAGAATGGAAGGTTTCGCTGATTACCATGATACCTAAACCAGGCAAAGATCATACGAAGGTGGAGTCCTATAGGCCTATAAGCCTGTTGTCTAACATGTCAAAACTATTTGAAAAGCTACTTATTAGTAAGCTAACACCCATACTGAATCGTACTGGATGCATTCCAGACCACCAATTCGGTTTTAGGAGACAACATAGTACGATTGAACAAACACATAGACTCGTGAACGTGGTTAGAAAAACCTTCGAAGAAAAGATATATTGTTCTGCGCTCTTCATCGATGTTTCTCAGGCATTTGATAAAGTATGGCACGCAGGTTTAATACATAAACTAAAGCAAAACCTACCCGAAAACATCCTTAAACTTTTAGAAAGCTACTTAACTGAGCGAAAATTTGTTGTTAAAGAAGGTAATTTTCAAAGCCCTACGCAACCCATTGAAGCCGGAGTTCCTCAAGGCAGCATCCTCGGTCCTGTATCATATCTGATATATGCCTCTGACTTGCCGGTAAGCAGTAACATACACATACCAACATTCGCTGATGATACAGCTTTTCTAAGTGTTCACAAAAGCCATCAAGAAGCCACCCGCAATTTGCTAGATTATATACCCCAGTTGGAACAATGGCTAAAACAATGGCGGATAAAAATTAACGAACAAAAATGTCTACACATTACTTTTACATTGTGCAAAGAAACCTGCCCACCTATACAAATAAATAACTAAACTATACCTCAACACACTGAAGTAAAATATCTCGGTGTTCATCTTGATCGTCATCTAACATGGAAGTCACACATAAATGCAAAGGTGACCCAAATGAAACTAAAAGCAGCTCAAATGAATTGGCTCATTGGAAGGAACTCTACTCTAAGCCTAGATTGTAAACTTCTTCTATACAACTCCATTCTAAAACTAATATGGTCCTACGGAATCCAGTGATGGGGCACTGCCACGGCATCAAATGTAGAAAAAATTCAAAGGCAACAAAATAAAATACTCCGTACGATTACAGCAGCCCCATGGTATGTCAGAAACAAGCGAATTCATAAAGACCTAGATGTGCCGCCGGTTAAGACGTAAACAACCAAACAACCAATCGCTGAAACAAATATTTTTGTTTGGCACTGGCTGGACTTAAAAATTAAAATTTTAGAGTTAAGATTTGATTACTTATTGTTAGTTCAATTTTATTGAAGATACAATAAATAAATACATATAACCGAAAAAATAAATAAATAAAAAATATCAGGTATATACGAAGGGTTACAGTTAAAATTTTAATTCAGGCAAACTGAAAGTTACTCAATGTTTACACTAGACAATTCTGTCTTGACAATAACATTTTTTTACTAATACATATAGTACACTTTTTCAATTGTCTTCACCACTGTCTTGAACATTTTGAAGACAGTAAAACGGGCAATGATTTGACGCATGCCGACAAAAGTTTGAATTTTTGTGAATAAAAAAGAAATATTCAAAAAAAAGCTTATAATATTTATAGTTTTGATATTTTCTTTACTTTTTTAAGTTTTAACTTACAAAGCTCGAGCAAAACACGGAATTTCTGGAATTTTAAATTAATTGTCATAATTATTGTCTGGACGGCTATGAATCTATATAAACAAATAAGTCCCTATTTTAAATAAAATTCGGAGAATATCTCAAATAATAAATTTAATAAATGATTTTTAGTTTTCTTTTTCATAACGGGCAGTTGTTGCCTTAATAAATGAATGAAGTACTTCTTCAAAAATATTGCTTCGTTCTTTGCCATGTACCAAAAGGTACGAAAACTTGGTCAAATATAACAATATTATACATGTTATACTGAGCCTTCAAAAGTTACGAAAAATGTAACAAATGTAACAAAGCGGCATGAATGCTGCATACATAAATACATATTATTTATGTATATAAAAAAAATAATATAAAATAATAACTCCTCAAGACGGTTTGCAATTTCCGAACAATCAACGATACAAAAGGAACCTTTGAAAATGTCCGAACCGTTCAAATTAGTGAATCGTTCAATGGGACTAGGTCCTTCTGGAATGAGAAAACTCTAATATTGATTTCGATCCCAACGTTTCAGTGGAAGTTTTTCACGCAAACAAGCACAAGCTAGTATTAAATAAGACATATACATAAAAATCCCAAATTTGGACTCAGTTTACATAATTCTATTAGGAAACATGTATAGGGGTTAGCAAAACCTAAACACATACATGCATATACATAAAAACATATAAAATAATCTGTACTAATTTTTAAAAAGTATTTTTATATTTTTTAGCGCTTGTGGTAGTTGTTTTTATTTTTTGTTTTGATACTAAATTTGTATAACAACAGTCCCTGCAGATAACGCGACTAGTCCACTACATTGGAGTAGTCTCAAAACTACTCTATTTTACTACTTGATGGAGCACTAAAGTGTTCATGTTTTAACGATTGTATATACTATTAGCAATCGCTAAAACGCTAACATTTGTCGCTTAACTTGCGGCGAAGTAACTTAAGGCGTAGTTTATAGAGGACAAGGTTTAGTCCGATTTAACATTACGATGTCCTAGGGCTGGAGAATATATGTAACCCAGCTTTGTATTACATCGGAGTAGTCTCAAAACTTCTCTATGTCGCTACTCGATAGATCACTCAACTGTTCTTGTCTAAATGATTACAATCGTTAAAACTCGAACTCTTGTCGCTTAACTACAAACTCTTGTTTGCAAATGACATGGTCAATAGATTCTGGAACGATTTTCCGTCATCCCACGTCAAATTTGGTTTGTAAACAGACCGGTTTCGGCTATGTGCCATCTTCAGTGTTCTATTGAATACTAAAGATTTAGTATTCAATAGAACACTGAAGATGGCACATAGCCGAAACCGGTCTGTTTACAAACCAAATTTGACGTGGGATGACGGAAAATCGTTCCAAATTCAAAAAAACCCCGTCGGAAGAAAAACACAACAGTCAATAGATTCATTACATGAGACCATGTTGTAAGTGGTCCATTTCAGCTAAACCTGCTCACGTAGTCCAATATTATATGCAGCGTATAACACCAATATACACACCCTGCAGATAAATTTTGACAACGTACCGTGCCCCATTTTAGCTGAAATGGAGTATGTAGTTTTTTTTCATAAAAAGAGAAGTAAAATAATCAGGCAATTATTGCCTACCAGTTAATTAACTAATGTGTTACCTTCTTTGAGAAAGGGACAGTGTAGAGAGAACAGGTGGCAAAATGGGAGAGAGATAGAAAACTTATTTCATTTACCCTCTGGTGCAAGTATAGGCATTAATTTGTTTAAGCTGTGTAGTAATTTATTAGTTCTTTTACTCGCCGAAGATTATGCTACAATACGGATGAAGGAGGGTGCGTGATGTGCATTAGGATATGTCAGTATTAATCGCTGCCGGTACTGCTAAAGTGATCTGTAGTATGCCTTCATCACTTTAACAGTTTAACAACAATCATCACACAATGACAAACCAATGTACATTACAAAAATTTATGATGTTGTTGGCTTGGATGGAACTAGTCTTGAACTCGAGACCGCAGGGATGGTAGTCAACGCGCTAACCATCTCAGCCAACAGCACTCTCAACATCGTTCTATGTTATGCAGCCATAGACCACGTCATTTGCAAACAAGAGTTTGTAGTTCGCCGGGAAGTATTCGCGTTTTAACGATTGCATATAGTGCTCCATCAAATAGTGACATAGAGTAGTTCTAAGACTACTCCGATGTAATGCAGGCATAGAACGTTTCATTTACAAACAAGAGTTTGTAATTAAGCAACAAATGTTCGCGTTTTAATGATTGAAAATAGCATATGCAATCGTTAGAACATGAACACTTCTGTGCTCCCTCCATCTTGCAGTGAAAGAGAGTAGTTTTAAGACTGTTCCGATAAAATGCATAGATATATGGTCCTCCAACCTTTGGAAAACTTAATGTTACATCGACCATGTTTTCTTCACACATTTGGGCTAGCTTTCGACTAGTCCTAGTCCTCTATGTAGTATACATTACATGCCTGTATGGACTAGTCGCGCTATCTACAGGGTATCTGCAGAGAGTAAAACACCTACATATACACTCCCTGAAGGAAATGTCGATAGCAAAGCTGTACTACATCACTATTGACTTTGTCAGCAGTACTACTGATTAATTATACCACAGGCAATGTCCTGTGCTATAGACATTTGTCCTTGAGATTCCACTAGTGATCTCATTTACTATTGAGTAGGTAGTTCTTATGGCACCACATTGAGACATTGGCACCAGAGATTCATTTGTGCATTTTAATGATTTTAATCAACACATATAACACTTTTTCCCCTAGTGTAAGACAATTAAATGAACTGCCAGGCCCACTATGTCGACACGATTCTTTCTTTCACACAATTAAATTGAAAACAAAAACAAATTCTAAGATTTTGTTAATGTTTTAAGTCTAATTGTACGAAAAAAAGAAACGTGTCGAAATAGTGGCCCTAGCAGTGCAATTTTTATGAACATTTTTAATTTTGCGTGCAGCCTAGGGTTGCCAGATTCAAATAGTACTTTAGATTGACATTCGATTAAAATCAGCTTGATTTTCAAAAGAGAACTTGGCATACTAAAATATTTATGTAAAGTGAAGTTTACTTAACAGCCTAAATAAAAAATATTACAAACATAACATAAACAACATAAAAACATCCATAGAAGGAAAAGAACCTGTAAAAAAACAAGCCGCGTGACTGCTTCCCAAGGACTAGAAACCGGTTCGAGTTCCTGAACTCCATATGAAAAAGACCGGTAACTTTTACATTGCGTTGTTATTGGAGAAGGTCAATTAGCACAATTAAGACACTAGACGCAAACAGGCTCTAGACGCAAACTTAAGGTACTTGTCTTGTCTTGTGGTGGTGTCCTTAATACCAGTTAATTTAAAATGATGGGTTTTTAGTCGAAATGTTTTATTATTCAGGCTTAAGTTCATTCTATTACACGCCTTATAAGCGAAGCGTTGAGGTGGGTACTACTCTCACTTCACGCGAAACTACTGATTTTTCAAACTTAAAATAGCTCTATTATTATCATATATTTCACTTGTAAAAAATATATACACACTCATATTAAGAAAAAATACTATTTTTAACACTCATGACATCTTTAATGTCATTTTTATTATTTAAACTTATTAAAAACTGTTTAAAAAAACTTCTGTCTTGGACGTCCGTTTGTCTGTATGTACGGATCCTGTATGTGGTCACGATAACGACCGAAAGACTTCACTAATCGAGTCCTTTTTTTACGCTTCAGTATAATTAGGAATAGAAGCCTATTTAATTTCACGGTCTAAGCGAGATTGTGAGGCGTGCACTTTTGGATTTTCCAAACTGTTTAATTTTACAATTAAATCGTTTTTATTGAGAAAGGATTTTTCAATGTGATAATTGAAAAAGAGCAAAGACCAACTTTTCGACCCTTACAAAAGTCAATAAATTGTTCTCTGTTCTTTTTCAATTATCACATGCTTTGAAAACCCCTTTCTCAAAAAAAATTATTTAATTGCAAAATAAAATTTATCGAACTTAAGCCTGAATATTAAAAAATAATCTCTCTAGTTAATTTACTGTACTTTAAACAAAAATGTTCGATTTTGAAAAGTTCTGCTTGAACAGTGGGGGTATTTTGCTAAAATTTTTATCATAGATTTTGTCACGACTCATTCCCATTTTCACCAGTCATATGATAAGTACGTTAAAAACAATTGGTGCAACATTTACCGCAGGGTGATTATTGAGGGTTTTTAGCAAGTTCCTATGCGCATTTCACTTGGGCTAATGCAGATCTTTAGAGAACTTCTACCCAAAATTCTCATAGAAATTTAAAATAATAGGAAACTCAAAACATGAGCTCCATAATCAATCACGTTTTTTATTTTCTTTCTTTACCAACTTGAGCTTTTGACTGGGGAACTTTTAACTGAAACACACTATTTTGCGAAATTTCTTTTAGAAACTCAATAGAAAGGCTATATATTTTTTCGTTTTTTTGGGGGAAATATCCCATTTCCTCCCCCTCCCCTATATCCACGCCACCCCATATTCTACATTGAATGGCTTTTTTCGAACTATAAGTCTAGTCGTAAGAGATCAATGAAAATAGATGTAGAAATAACAAGAGCTATATATTGTTTTCGCAAACAATAATGAGTACTGTCAATAAAAATGCATTTGAAGAATTTATAAGGGATGACCGGAGATGTTTTAAAGGCCGGGGCACATAGAATCCGTCATACGTCATCCGTTGCCTTTTTCAACTGACGTTAACGGAATGACGGATAATGTTGGCACAATGAGTACTTTGTTAACGGAGAGAAAATCAGCTGTTATTTATTTATTAATTTTAATTTCTTTAATTCTTTATTTTAATTCTTATTTCTTAATTCTTAATTTCTTTTTTTATTTTTTTATAACAAAGCACCAAAACTTTATACAATCGAATAAATTTTAATTTAAATTATTTTATTTTTGTGCGAAAAACAAACCCACAACAAAGAACAAATCAAACAATTGTTGTCAAAGTACTCAACGTACGTTAAAAGTTAAAAGTTGGCCAACTTTGTACTTTGCGTTGACGGAGAAGTACTGTATGTGATCAAGTTCATAAGAAAACATGTATTTTAACTTAGCTGTCAGTTGAAAAAGGCGACGTATAACGTATGACGGATTCTATGTGTCTCGGCCTTAAGTTGTAAACAGTTTTTGTAATTATATACATACTTGACTTGGCATTTGAGCTTGTAACTTGACAGCACCTAAAATATCTTGACAATCAAGCTCGTCTGGCAAGCCTAGTACAGCTTTTCAACTCAACGAAATGAGACCATAAAAACCCCTTTTGTAGCTGTCAAAAAGTTTTTTTTCGCATTAAAAGCAAAATAAAAAGTGTAGACGATTCGTTGACAACGTCACCAAAATTTTCGACAAAAGTGGTGACTTGGTGACACTTGGCCCCTGGCTTCCTTCATGGCCATAATGCACACATACACACATTCCTAAATTTGTGAGTGTGTTTGTGTATGTGTGTATTCGTATATAATTTATACAACCACTTAACGTGCCTCTTTTTTGAAAATCTTTCAAATAAACGAGTTAGATAGAGTTCAAAGCTTCCCTCTCGTATGCAGAAACAAAGAAACATATACATACACACAAAATCAAAAAATTTTTAAGTCCAAAGGTCTTCTGAGCGAAATAAAGTTTAATAAATAGAAATATAATAATACCTAATTCCGTAGCGAAATAGGTATACATAGTTTTTTTGAGGAAGATATTTTTAATATCAATAAGAAACAAGAAAAATTTTCATATGTATGTATGTAGGCACTTAATAACAATTGAAATAAGTATGTAATAATAACTGCTACAATTACAACAAATAATTAAAGAAGTTATAATAAACGTATGTGCATATATATGAACATAAGTAAGTATGTATGTATGTATAAATATTTTTGATAACGTTATCGTAAAGAACCGACAATGAAAACTGATTACACATAAATGTCTTGAAAATAATATTTTTTGTAATTTTCTTGGATTTTTTATTTCTATAAATCTAAAATTAGAACTTCAACTTGTTGCTATACACGCAAAACGATTAAAAGAAGATAATAAAAACAATAATAAAGAAATATATAAAAAAAATAAACAACAACAAATCTACTATAAAACGTATGCATACAAAAAAAAAACAAATAAATAAAATTTAGGTCCGCCAAACACACAGATACATAAATATGTAATTGCTCTTATAGAGCAGAAATACTTAATGGCCAAAACAAACTGACGAGCCCCCAAAAAACCAACCAATCAACATGCCAAGTTTGACCCTCTATTCGATATTCCCAACACATGCTAACATACACATTCAAACTTGTATTTATAAAATTGCCGTTTTATTGAACTAAAACCATAACAAAACAAATCCACTCACAATATTTTATGCCAAGTTACACACACATTTTCGAACGACGCCGATCTTTGATATAGTAAAGAGATAACTCAACAATAATAAACTGAACTAACGAGTTCTAGCTTCCTCTAGACAGCACATATACAAACACACCCGTTATAAAAATAAGTAAATAAAAAAAACAAAACATCGTTTTGTTATTGTTTTGTTCAGCATATTTTACTATGCGTCGCCTACCTGCCTTCCCCAACACAATCGCATGGGTCTGGGTATAAAAGCGCTCACAATACAGAGCGTGGCATCAGTTACTCGAGGTCTGAGTAAATGGAAAGATCAAGTGAAGTTCTCAGTGATCTAAGAAACAAATTAATATTTGACAAAAAACTTTGGAAGAACATATGAAAGTATAAAAAAAGGAAATCAAGAAAATTTAAAGCCAAAAAAATCAATTAATTTGTGATATTTCCAATTGTGATCGTGTACAGTGTGTTGCATTTATTTATAACATTTTTACACAAACATTCAGAGTACTTATATTAAGTGTTTCTTCTATAAAAAATTTTTGTAAATTACTAGAAAAAAAAAACAAACTCTAAACAAAATGCCTGAGTTCGTTGAACAAATTAAAGCAATGTAAGTACATACATCCATTCGATACAGTCTGGGAAAAGAGCGCTGAAAAATATTTATGACAGAAAAAACAAGTTCATAAAGTGAAAAAATCTTTCTTTGCTCGACCTAAGACAACATATGCTAAGTGTTGATACATACATATTTAAATATTTTGTATATACATTAGAGCGGCTTATCGTTTTATTAACTCCATCGAGTTAAAGATTGGCTTGTTTTATGACGATTCCCAACATATTTTGAGGTTCTAGAAAAAAACCGTTCGTGAGCTGGTGCAGTCTAAGTCTTGTAGTGCATTTTCTCAAGATATGAAACAAAATAGCCCATCATTTCAAAAGGGCACAGAAAAAAATTATGATAGGTTTTTATTTTAACACACATGAGTTTGAATTTCTTTTTAAATATTTTGTTTGATTTTCAAATACTCCAGTACAATGTTTTAATAGAAAAAATTTTGTGTTTTATCTTATTAAATAATTACGAATCTTGTGGTAGGCCATATTTCCGTAAAGAAAATATTTGAAATTATGAATTCAGTAATAGAATACGAATTTTAGTTTTTTTGTGGGTTTCATGCCGCGTGCACTACTTTATTAAACTTGATTATCCAATGCGATATTCCATAAAAGCCACTATTTTTCCAACAGTTTTATATGAAGGTGCATAATTGTATTTTGTAATCATCTAAAATAAATTATAATTTGATTTGTTTTACGAGGCTTTTCAAATTATCTTGATTTTTTAAACAGAAAAAATTATAATAGGTTTGTATTTTAATACACATGTACTTGACTACAAATTTTATTATTATCAACTAGCTTTTTTCAGTCGTTAATGCGTTGTTTATCGTCTATCTGCCCCTTTATTCCGTAATTCGCTAAAAGCTAAATCTCGATCGCTAAAATGCTGAACAAATACCAATATAAACATTTTTGGCGATAACATAAAACACTAAAATTTTGGCGGATTCACTTTTTAAGACATTGCCTAGTTTAGCAATACACGTTGTAATATTTTATTCGTAGCCAAAAATTGATAAATCGGCTTTATAGATTTTTACCGATAGAGATTTAGCTTTAGCGAGTTACAGAATAAGGGGGCTGGTCTAACAAAATGGACGAAATAACTTTGCCAAAAAATCCGATTTCAATACAAAGCTCCAATTGAACAGATTACAACACGGACACAATTATGCTTTAGGTCAAATAGTGTATTGTCCTCCTACTAATTGTGTGTTCGTCCGCAATTTTTTATAGTATCAAACCTTTCATGCCCTTTCAAATAAAAAAATTTGAAATCGATCAAGAAATGGCATAGTTATACGATAATGAAAATATCGAGCTACCATTTGCACTTATATGGGAGCAAAATTTAAGCAAATCATTTCCAACAAAAAAATAGTTTTGAAATGCTGTTCAAATATGGCAGAGGTTTCAACCTATTTTATCACCTCACTCTAAAGGCACCTAGCAAAAAGGATGTACATGTTCAAATAAACAGACATTCACACACTAGTACTTGTAATTATCAATAATTCATACTAGAATAGAGAAATAACAAGAAGCTTAACATAAGACGTAAAGAAATAAGTGAATATCAATAACTATATAATGAAATACAGCTCTAAGAGTAACAGTATGAATTGAATAAAGGTAAATGATATTCAATTCTTGACACCAAACCACCGACTTTGGTCGAGTGGTCTAAGCGGAAAAGAATTCTGAAGCGATTAGCGGGAGCAATCGAAACATTTCAGTTCAACCCTCCGTGCACTCAAATTTTTCTTTGTCTACTTCCTTTACATTTATCTCTAAATAAAATTATAGTTTAATTCAAAAATTAAATTAAAACCGAGCTCAACCAAAATAATTTTATTATTCTTATTTGATTCTAAAATAATCCTATTGATCAGCAGTATATTATTTTAATAGAAAAAAGTGTTTTTTAAGTATCTACCTAAGATCATTGAAATTAAAATTTATTTTTGCATATTTCACAACAAAATGTTTCATGCTATAATAAAATTGTTCTCAAGCTATAATAAAATCAGTTAGCCTCTTCAAAAATCCAAAATTTTATATAAAAAAAATTTTAAAAAACTTATCCATGAAATTGTGAATTTTTACTGTTTTTATAGTTAGATGTCCATTAAAAATAGTGGTTATCTTTGTTGTTTTTGTTGCTTTATATGTTACCTTAAATGAGGGTGCTGTTGGCTGAATGGTTAGCGCGTTGGACTACAAACCCTGATGTTTTGAGTTCAAGACTAGTTTCAGGCTAGCCAACATCATGAATTTTTCTGGTATACATTAGTGTGTTATTGTGTTAGTTGTTGTTGGACTGTTAAAGTGATGAAGGCATAGCACTGATTACTTTGACAGTACCGGCGGTGATTAATACTAACATATCCTAATGCACTTCACAGCACCCTCCATCATTGGTATTGTAGCAGAACCGACGGCGAAGTAAAAGAACTAATAAATGGCTACACAGCTTAAACAAATTAATGCCTCTACCTTACATCAGACCAGCAATACTGCTGTACAAAAACGCGCAATAGAAGACCTGTAAATGACTTAAGCTTTCCATCTCCCTCCCACTTCACCACCTGTTCTCTCTCTCTCTCTCTCTCTGGTAAGCATTAATTACCTGATTGTGTTACTTCTCTTTAAAAAAACATGTCAATAAATGCAGAAATAGGCATTTAGACACGATCCAGCCTACAAACGATAATCGCTAGAGCACGAAAATGTTTTAGTATTCCTGAAAAAAACAAACACATGATTTATATTAGCGAGATAACACAGTTTTTTCCATAAGTTGCTTTAACATATATACATGCTCTACAGAGAAAAAAAATAGTTCTCAAAAATTTCACTTTATAAAAACGAAAAATAGTTTCAATTAACTTCGTAGTTGAGTCAATTACTCATGTGATCGAACAAATCTTTGAGTAATTGAAAATTTTAATATCGCAACGTACAATTTTCGTCGTATGTTGAATTCTAACAACGAAATTGAATTGGCAGTTTTAATAACTGAAGAGAAGAAAAAATCTAAAGTACGATTATAGCTACTAAAACTGCATTACTAACTAATTGTGCTGTTACACTTCAATCTGCTATGAAAATTGTATAATCAATTACTAAAACTCTAATTTTCAATTAGTAAATATCTATGAAAATTGTTGGAAAATTTTAGTTTTGCTCACATAAGCAATTGATTCAATTACGAAATTCACTGAAATCAATTTTAATTTTTGATAAATTTTTTATTGAAATTTTTTGAATAAATTTTTCTGTACAGTATTTATAACACCACAAGCTAGAAAGAACACCTTTTTTAACAAGCATCTATTTCTGTTTTATTTCCAGTGCTAATGGCATATTGCCCAATAAAAATAAGGCTACGCAAGACAACTGTGGTCTCTACAATCACATTCGTGGTACCAATGTCTCTTACGGCTCCGTCAACAAGCTTACTCCCGGTGTCAGGGCTTTCGTTGAAGAATCTATAGCTCTCTGCCAACCGGATCAAATCCACATTTGTGATGGCTCAGAAGAGGAAAATAAAATTCTGGTGAAATTGATGACCGCAGCTGGTACCATAATTCCTTTGCCTAAGTATGATAACTGCTGGTTGGCTCGTACAAATCCAGCTGATGTTGCTCGTGTTGAATCCAAGACTTTCATTTGCACCGAACACAAGGAAGAAGCCATTCCCACTGCTCAAGATGGTATCAAGGGAACGTTGGGCAATTGGATTTCTATGAATGATATGGAAGATGCTATCAATGAACGTTTTCCTGGCTGCATGAAGGGTCGTACCATGTACGTTGTTCCCTTCAGCATGGGTCCAGTCGGTTCTCCTCTCTCTAAGATTGGTATTGAAGTTACCGATTCTGCCTATGTTGTTGCTTCAATGCGTATTATGACACGCATGGGCGCTCCTGTCTTGGCTGAATTACAAAAGAAAGAAGAATTTGTACGTGCTCTTCACTCTGTTGGCACTCCTGCTAATGGCGTTATTGAGTCTCCATCTTGGCCTTGTGATCCCGAACGCACTATTATCTTACACAAGCCTGCTGAAAACTTGATCGTTTCCTATGGCTCTGGTTACGGTGGCAACTCCTTGTTGGGTAAAAAGTGTTTTGCTCTACGTATTGGCAGTACCATTGCCAAACGTGAAGGCTGGTTAGCAGAACACATGTTGATCTTGGGCATCACCGATCCCAAGGGAGTAAAGAAATACATTACTGCTGCTTTTCCTTCTGCCTGTGGCAAAACCAATCTTGCCATGTTAAACCCATCGCTCCATGACTACAAGGTCGAATGTGTTGGTGATGATATTGCCTGGATGAAATTTGACAAGAATGGAGTTTTACGTGCCATTAATCCCGAAAATGGCTTCTTTGGTGTTGCACCCGGTACTTCCATGGAAACCAATCCCATTGCCATGAATACCGTCTTCAAAAATACCATCTTCACCAATGTTGCTTACACATCCGATGGTGGCGTTTATTGGGAGGGTATGGAAAGTAGCTTGGCTCCAGGTGTACAAATCACTGATTGGTTGGGTAAGCCCTGGACCAAGGAATCCGGTAAACCAGCTGCCCACCCCAATTCTCGTTTCTGCACTCCTGCCAGCCAATGTCCTATTATCGATGCTGCCTGGGAAGATCCCACTGGTGTACCAATCAGTGCAATTCTTTTTGGTGGTCGTCGCCCTTCTGGCGTGCCACTTATCTATGAAGCTCGCAACTGGACTCATGGTGTATTTATTGGCTCTGCTATGCGTAGTGAGTCTACTGCCGCTGCTGAGCACAAAGGCAAAGTAATCATGCATGATCCTTTCGCAATGCGTCCATTCTTCGGTTATAATTTCGGCGATTATGTTAAGCACTGGCTGAGCATGGAATCGCGTGGTAATGTTCCTAAAATCTTCCATATTAACTGGTTCCGCAAAGGTGCTGATGGCAAATTTATGTGGCCTGGATACGGCGACAACGCCCGCGTTCTCCAATGGGTCTTACGCCGCTGTGATGGCGAAGACTGCTTTGTTGACTCGGCTATTGGTCAAATTCCTGCAGAAGGTCAATTGAATATTGAAGGTTTAAATGGCATTAACTTGCAGGAACTATTCTCATTACCTAAGGACTTCTGGACTGAAGAAGTCGAAGAAATTTGCAATTATTTTAAGAGTCAAGTTGGTGCCGATTTGCCCGCCGAAATTTACAAGGAATTAGAGCAGCTTAAACAACGTGTTGCTGCCATGTAAACTTAAGAATTTAATCCCAGTGTTACGACTAAATGGCGCAAATTGCAGCTAAATTGCTACCTGTTTTTGCATAGATTTATTTTTCACTCTGTGCCTTTAAAATTATTTTTATTTTGTATTTTTTTATGTATGATTTCAAAATATTTTATTCAATAATCAAAAAGATTTTATCCTGAATTAAACGTGACGAGCCTTAGCCTAATAATCAAAGTGGACTCAGAAGCAAATATGTACGAAATAATCATATTAACAAAAAGATTTTATTTATTGAAGTTCTACTTATATTTAAGATCATTCAATTTATGTATTTTTTTATATAATTTTAAGTGTTAGGCTAAGAACTATGCCCAAAATTCATAAATGCAGTATTGTGTTGCAATAAAAAAGCAAACTTTTTTACGACGACAAATCGTATAATTATATTTGATTGAAAGGCTATTATTTTTATTGCATATTTCACATTATTTTGAACATCATCTGCTTCACGGAAACATTAAAAGTCACGGTTACAGCGTAGTACTGCATTTACGAATTTATTGTATTTTATTTATAATTTTAAGCTATGTAATTGCATATTAATTAAAGAAAAGAAAAAGCAAATATCAATAAAAAATGATGTGCCAAACCATATTTTTATAAAACAATTCTTAGTTCTTTTAATTTTAAAAATTCTATAGAAATCTATAGAATGCAATCATCTCTCCATTGATAACATTAGGCTATGTTAGTAAGTTTCTGGTAGATAGGGAAAAAGAGTCCAGCCAAGTAGGCTCCAAGAATAAGGTAACATGGTTTTATAGCATCCCTTCGGAAAATCTGCTGACAAATGATCCAAAAGTACTCGTCTTATGACTTGAGGAAATGAGACTGGTACCAAAAATAAGGAGTAGTGAATGGCGAAAAAAGACATATTGTATAAATGGTCACATATTAATCATTTTCAGTCAATTTAGTTGGTACTCCGGCTAGTATTGTAGCAAACGGCACTGAACATATTCGATACACCTGGATCTAAGGCCCATCACATAGTATCTATATAATATTAATTGTATCCCTTCAATTAGACTGACATGCCACTCAGAAACCTGTTCCGTAACTATATTCAGATATTAACTGCAGCTTAACTGGTATTTATAACATTGAAATATAAGTGCCCCTGTGATCGAGTGGGTAGTGTACTAGCCTGTCATGCCGGAAGTTGTCGGTTCGAATCCTATCAAAGACACCACTTAAAAATAATATACAATTTCTAATTGGATTTGTAATATCTACATGCTCCTTTATTGAGATTATAGCAATAAATGGCATTATTGAGCTCAATATTCCATACAAAATTTTAATTTAGTTATTATTCAATAAGTACGAAATTATTATAAATATTGAGTAAAACTAGAAATGCAACACTGCTCACAAGTGTTTTTAGTGAGCAAAACTATATACAATGGCAAATGTGAAGAAAATAGAACAAAACAAAACATAAAAAATTTTATTTATAAATAAAAAATAAAAATAATCTGTCAAATGGTTATTGAGTTAGCTAAATTGAGTAAATTCTGTATATCTGAACACTAAATTAATTTTGTCAATAAACCGAATATTGACTCAATTAAGAATCCGTGTCTGAACACCATATAACAATAAAAAAATTTATTAATCAATAATTGAGTTATGAATTTTTAGTCGAACTGTATGGTTTTTATCCAAAGTTATTAAATTAGTTTGGCTTAAGTTCATTTTTAATTTAATCTTTGGATCAAATTATTTTTTATTTAAGAAAGAAATTCTAAAGCATGGGAATATTAAACATTCCAAGGAAAATTTGGATGTATGGAGGGTTGAACTGACAGCTGTTTCGTGACTACCAAGTCTACTCGTCAGAGTCCTTTGCCTACACTACCACTGACAAAATTTTTCTTTGAATGTTTAATTGTCACATGCTTCAGAATTTCTTTCTTAAATAAAAAATAATTTGATCGAAAGATTAAATTAAAAATGAACTTTAGCCAAACTAATTAAATAACTTTGGATTAATCAATAATTACAGCTGCATTTTGGAATAATATTTATATTTACGGCCATGTCACAGAGATCAATTCCGTTCGGAAACGGAATTCAATCTACCCCACTATGCTGCGGTATGCTCCATGTAGGGCTTAACATATTAGAGTGGAATGAATTCCGTATCCGAACGGAATTGAACTCTGTGACATGGCCGATAATCTATATTGTTCTACACCGATTAGGCTTCATAAGATAGTTCAGAGACAAGTTACAAAGTGCATTCAAAGTATCAATGGGGTTAATTGATACTTTGAATGCACTTTGTAACTTAGCCTAGGCCATGCACATGTAAAAGTGGCTGGTCCGATTCATAGGAAGTGTTAGAACTCGGACTGGTCCCTACCACTTATGTCAGTTCCATTTACCGTAGGGATTGGACAACACGACTTTTTACCGGGAATCGAAATTTATATACTCGATATCGCGTATGTTCAAGTATTATTACATCGCATTTTACACAATTTTTAATTAGATTATTTTTAATTGTATACAAACATTTTCAATTTCAGCAGCATGCATAAACTAGACACTCCACTAAAAAGGGTTTTGTAAAAATAATTCTTGCAGAAAACTATTACAAAATAGACGTGGCACTGCCCATAATTTTAGTCATAGTGTTGTACTTTACCGAGGACTAATTTTGTGCAAAGTTTCACAAGAATTGGCTAAGGAGTAGTATTTGAAATGAATGTTTACTTTTCACGGGCTTGGCACTGCCCACTTTTCTAACCATTATGTTGTATTCTAACGATAACTAAATGTGTATGCAAGGTTTCATAATAATCGGTATAGAAGAAGTTGTGTGGGCGTGGCACTGACCACATTTTAAATCCTGATGCAGTATTCAAACAGAAGCTCAATGTGTGTGCAAAGTTTCATAAGAATCGATTACCTAGAAGTAGTTGAAAAATAATCGGTACATTCGTAAATTCTGTAACTGTGGAATAATCAAAGTTCACATGGCAATATACATCTTCCTCAAAAATTTCTTTACGCTAATGCATTAATCATATTCACCACAGCAGGATACCGACTATAGCCTGACAAAAATAGAATACATGTGTGTATATGGAAATGATTATTTTCACGACAACATGGCTTCACGGCTGCAGGTTGTTGTCTACGACACTTTTGTCGTGTAGTCAAATTAAACTAATTTCTATTTTGCTTGGCTACAAAACAAAAACAGTGTTGCCAATATAACAAAATATGTAAAGCAAATTAGTGGTTAGAAATATTTTTTATTGTAAAATAAAAAATAATATTACAAAATTTAAACGTTATAATACATATGCATCAAGAGTTTTTAATTAATTTAAGTTAACATATTTTCAATTTAATTAAACATATTTTGCACGTTTTAGGAATTCTGGTATTTGAATACAAAAAATAGTAAATTTTATTCACTCTATTTTAAAAAACTATTTCGTCTACACAAGTTTAAAATGTTATTACAATTTTAAAATTTTATGTGAATTCGAATATTAGACTACTTTTCAAAAATATTATTATATCATGAAATTTGAGGATTAAACGGTGTATATAACACAAGTATTCAAGTTTATTACTGGTTCTACGTAAAGTTGTTTCTTATGTTATTTGGGGCGCTGAATTTGAATCTGGAGTCAGTTTTTCAAATTGGATCTAGTTTTCGAGATATACGTTATGTCAAAAAAGCAGTTGCACAACATATTTTAACATAACTAGAGAGCTGTTTGTTCTATTTAGTTAAATAAAAAATCCGAAATTCTACAAGAGTAATATCTTTAAACCGTACAAACATGGGTTTTTAATCTGCTCAATAGTTTCAGAGATAGCGTGTAACTTGTACAAAAAAAAGTGTTATATAAAAATTTTATTTTTTAAAAATTCATAAAAAAATAAAATCAAATAAAAATTTCAGTTTTTTGTATATAGGTCAATATTTACCAAACAAAATAAGCTATGTTTCATTAAAATCGACCAACAAGTGTTATTCACAATTAAGTGAAGGAACTCAATTGATAAAAATCACGATTTTCTACAACACTCATACGCACAAATTAAAATGATTTTTTACGAATCATCGCAGTAGATACAATCGCGATCCTACTGTATTTGTTTGTCAATGAAAAATTAGAAACTGCTTGCATATCTTAAGGAGTATTCGTTTCGTACTAAATTATTACAGTGCTGCCAAGTTAAAATTCTTATTAAGAGAATAAAAAAAGACATTATTTTTGTTGTATGGCCAATGTAAATTTGTATTTTGTATATTTTGAAATGAGCTAATAAGGCCTAAAGATTCATAATGCAAATAAAACAAATTATTTTATTTCATGTAGTAATGTAGTTTACGAAATAAAGTGTAAAGGTAATCAAAGCAACAACTGTGATATGTTATATATTGGTACAACAAAACGCAGTTTAGAAACGAGAATAAAAGAGCACAAGAGTGATATTGAGAAAAACAAACATTCAACAGCACTATCGCAACACATACTGGACACTGGCCACACAGCGGATTTTGAAGAAGTCAAGATCTTAGATAAAAAAAACATTGAAAAGAAAAGGTACACTATAGAAAGTTTGCGAATTCAACAAAAGAGGGAAAAAGACAATGAATTTAAAAGAAGATACGGACAACATCAGCACAAGTTACAAAGTGGTAATAAAGTAAACCTGTGATATAGTTTTTTAAGTTGTGTTCTTTGTTTATTTACTTTTTTTTTGTAAAAAAATGTTTAGTTTGAAATATTTATTGAACAAAATCCACCTAAATTGGGATTTTAACAATGATTAATGAAAATTAAAATAATATTGTAAGTTTTATATTGAAAAAACGTGCAATGATAACAATATTAATAAAATGTTTTTAACAAATAAACAGATTTCCCATCCCTTGATAAAGTCAACAAATAATTGACGAAACGTCGGGAAAAATTAAATAAAATAATTTGTTTTATTTGCATTATGAATCTTTAGGCCTTATTAGCTCATTTCAAAATATACAAAAAAGACGTCACTGCAGTTCTACCAGATTTTTATATAATATACAGAAGTGGTCAAAACCTTTGCAACCGCATGCATGCTCTGAGCCATTATTACAATATTTTTATTAGAAATTAATTTATTGCTTTATTTTAACAATTTTTAGTATATTTCTATGTTTCTTATTACATTACAAAAATAAAAAATTTTTAGTTACTAAAACTTAAAAAAACCTAATTTTAGTAGCTTAATTCATATTTATAGTGTTCGAAACATACGGTACTCCAGATAGTGCTAAGCGAAAGCAGTATGCTATGCATCGTTGTCTTGCTGATATGTCCAAGAAAGAGACATCCTTCATTCAGCATATGAAAGCATAACTGATCTTAAATGATCTCGTTAGACTCGTTAGATAATAGCACATTTTTCATTGAAACTTTCTGTTTTTCAGATACAAGGAAGTTTTCGGTATTTGTAACTTTTGGGATCATTCCCATGCTTTTATTTTTGTTGTTGAAAGGGTTTTTGATTCTCTGGGAACTGCTTTAGTGATATTTCTTGAAAAATTACTGATTTGATGGATATATTTTAGAGTTGCATATGTTTTCAACAGTATAAATTTTAATTATGTTAATAAAACTAGAGATTTCTTTAAGTTTTATTCATTGAAAACGTTTTTAAATTTTGTGATATAATAAAAACTTTGAAATATATTAAATATGTTTGAAATAAAGCAATAATTTAACTTTTAATGGCTTGGAGCATACCACCGCTTTTGTTTCGACCACTACTATAAAGCTAAATCACTTACAAAATAGAGCAAAAAAAGATAAAAATTGAAGGCTAGAAAATAACGCCAAATTTTCATTTTGCTTTCTAATATCATCTTTTCAATAGTGAAATATTTTTCCATAGTTTAATTGCCTATTTCACTATGTCGAAGGAGCTCTTTCTTTCGTACAATTACATTTAAAACAGAATCAAGTTCAAAAATTTAGTTTTTGTTTCAAATGTAATTGTAAGAAAGACAAAATTCTTTCGATATCGTGAACTAGGCAATAAATAACATCTATGTACATCTTATATGTGTATGTTAGAGCAAGTCATCTTCCTTTTTATTACTCTTCTCAAATTGAAAATTTGTATGTTTTATGAGAATTCCCAAACCAATTTGGATCTATTTTTGTAGCTTAAGAGCTAAATAGACTACGCAAGCGGCTTGCCAAACATGCCAGAAATTTACGTTTTGTAAAGCCTGTTGTGTGATCTATGGCGGCCTTTTCATCTTTGACAAGCGGCTTAGCAAGCCGTTTGAAGAAAAATCAAAGATTTTAGATATTTTGATGGCCATATTGAATTTGTGGCAAGCTGCTTATATAATGTACAGTAAAATTTATTCATTTGCAACAAAATTTCTATAGACTGAAGTTGTCGTGGAAAACTAAAATTAGTGATTAAGTGAAAAATATATGCTTGTAAAAAATAAGACAAAAATGTCAAGCCGCTTGCGTAGTTTATTTGCCCATTTTGTAATGCAGATCTCCTTCCATGATAATATGTTTACAAAAATTAGTACATAATTTGAAAGGTTGTGGCGTTTTTCAAATTTTTTTTCGAGAAATGTTGCATGTATTATTTTCAGTGTGCGTCTTAATGGGTATTGGCAATTGTTAAAAAAAAGGAAATTGGTAGGAAAAAAGTTCTTTCAATGGCAACGCAGATTCCAACGCGTTCTTTCTCATAAAAATAAAGCACGTATCTAAAAGATAAATATAACATGCCGCAAATAATACGTATGTATATAAATCAGTGGTGCCCACATATACACTTTTATATACTCTCTTTCTGTGTGCGCTTCGCGGCTAAATACATAGAGAGGCTGTGAGTGTCACACACACTATGAAAAGGTATTATAAAAAACAGACTACACACAGAAAAAAAGGAATGTAAAATCCACATGCCGCAATTTTGATTGGAAATCATATTAAATTTACAAGAAATAATTTGTCGTTTAAGTGTGTTAGTGTTTATTTGCTTTGTTCATTCCCAGCGGTAAAACTTACGAGGCATTCAGTAAATAGGCCTTTTTACAGGCCTTCCAAGACCTGAATTTAAGATCAAAATGTAATTATTTTCTGCCTTCTCAGGAAGGCCTTCTAGAAGCCCTCTACACTGGCTTCTTTTGGAAGGAGATTTTTGGTTTTGTTTAATAAAAATGTTCTTTAGAAATAACAGACGTTCTCGTATTCTTTTTCGCAAATAATTTGTTTATAACATTGAAATTTACGTACAAGAGGCATCATACATGCTGCTACTATGCCGTTTATGTTGTAGCTAGCACATCATGTTCAATTCGTTCCAAATAAATAAATGAAATTTAGCCTCCCTCATATGTTTAAAAAATTACTTTGGATGAAAAAGAGTTCGAAATAAATAAAACATATAAAAATACCCAGATTAAAAAATGTACCTCCATTTCATTTTTAACAGACCTTACCAAACCCATTACTCAGCAGGCCTTCTATCAGGTCTGCTGAGTAATCGGTCGAGGAAGGCCTTGGTCCGCAATGACATCGCGTGTAAAAAAGAAAGGAGTATGTAATGGGAGTGGAAGTACTACAGACTGCTAAATAAGGGGTTATAGAAGGCCTATTTACTGTTTCTATTTACCGCTGGGTTGCTACAATTCACTGTTCTGCTTAGTTGTGTGACTTGTTGTTGTTTATTCTTACATGTGTCGTCTATGTAGACGACAAAAAACAAATTACCAACGAAAATTTACTGCTGCTGGCTTCAAATTACCATTGCTTCAAATTAATTTTAAACGGAAAATTATTAATCTAAACTTAAATCGTCGTTAAAATAATTTTATTATAAACGTTAAGTTTAATTTTCAATCGACATGACTATAACTTTAATTTCAAATAAGTGTTATGTTAAATAAGCATTTAAATCATGTTGAAATAAAGTGAAATGCATTTTACATACGATGGTATTTATTTAGTGTATAAGTAAAGAAAAGTTTGAGGCTATTATGGCTGCAGTGGTTAGCGCGTGGACTATCATGCAGGCGGCACGAGTTCAAATCTTGGCTGGGGTAGTCAGCTACAACGCAAAGTTTTCCGATGACTATCACGTAAGTAAAATAATTAATAAAATACCTACATTAAAGTCATGTTGTTTCAGCTTGATATAACTTTAATTCATGTTGTTCCAGTATCAAATTCACGTTGTTTTAACTTGAAATAACTTTGATTCAACATGATTCTTCGTGTTATTCCAATATCAAATTCACGTTGTTTCAACTGGAAATTACTTTGACTTCATTTTAATTTAACTGTACAGGAATATTAAATCAACATGAAATATAGTTAATTCAAAAGGAAAAATTTTCTTTCAAGATCATTGTAAATCATGGTGATTTAACATGAAACACCTATGAAGCAAAATCACTACCGAAAAATGTTAAATTAACCTGGTTTCGACGAATTTACGTGGAAATTTTTCTGTGTGTGTGCACGAGTGAATAGAAAATTGAAAGTTTGACCCCACTGAAATAAATATATTTAACTGTGTTTTTACTCAAAAAGCTCTGTTGAATAGATAAAAGCTTTCTTGCTCTGGAAAACAGATTAAATGAACAACACTTTTAAGCTTCAAGTACTACAATAATTCCAGCCTTTTGATGAATCCTTAGAAATTCATTTATTACTGCAATCTCAACATTAGTTCTATCCGAACATTTTAACCGTTGAGACGTGGCAAAATTACGGTGAAGCCGTCTTTTGTAGTTTAAAAATAAAGTATATATTTTATAGTTGTATACTTTTACATAATATAAAAAAAATAATTAAATAAAATAAGCAAAACATGTGTAGAGTGATAAAAATGTATAAGCGAAAGTGATAAAGAAAATTTCCGTTTAAATTGAGGTCCCTAGAATTCGATAAGTCCTGCATTTTGGGTGGCCTTAAGTTGGAATTTTAATCATTTTATGTGTGACAGCAACAAAAAATAAATAAAAAATCTGAACATCAACTCAGATTTCATGGACATCAGAGTATAAGTACTCAGCAACAGATTAGCCATGTCGACGACTAAAAATGTGTGATACTTACATAAAAACAAGAACAACATAAAACAGGCAAAAAGAAGCAAAACACTGGGGAAAATAGTAAATAAAACAATTAAGCGGTCATAACATCTAGATACATACAACATTGAACACACACCTGGCACACATGTACAAAGGATGGCAATAGATTACACGCAAGGATAATGTTTACTACATAAGCTGAAGCTACAAATACTATATACATACAAACATATACTTTAATCTGTATGTATGTATATATTGACTAAGAATAAAGTAACAACACTTGTTGCTGTTCAACGTGTTGCCTGGTATTACAAACTTTTCACCTAAACTTTCTTACACACATTTTACCGAACACAGTCACATAAACTAGATATACAAGAAATTGTGAAAATTTTCCTTTTTCTTAGGCACAACTTTGTTTGAATTTGTGTAAAAGTACGAATCTTTAGTACAAATTTATTATTTTTATGTAGCCTTTAGTATGGTATCTTTAAGTTTTATTATACCAAACTTTATTAGTGTTAAATATCATTAACAGGGCTAAGATTTTCATGACATAAAAAAAATTCATTATATTAAATAAATGTACTAGAGTATTCAATTAATCGGGTTTCTGTTTTAATCGGTTAATCGGGGTTAATATAGTATAATCGGTTAATCGGGGTTAAGATAGTATAATCGGTTAACCGGGGCTACGATAGTTTAATCTGTTAATTTTTTACTAACAGCAATAAATTAATTGGTTTAAAAATATAACATAACAAATATTACACAACCCCACGATGGTTTCCCCCTTAAGAAATTAATAAGGAATTCGGATAGTATTAGGTACTAAGTAGGGATGTAACGATACGCCGTTTTGCCGATCCGATACCGATTCCGATACTTAAAAATAAATATCGCCGATACCGATTCCGATACCGATACGAATATTGAAATTGAGTTCAAGTATAGATTAACAAAACTCAAGAAGGGCAATTTTTTTATTATACAAAATTACAGTGTAAGAGATTATTATTTAAAATTTATATTAATCCAGTATATAAAATTGGAAGTTATTTTTAAGGAAATACATTTTCATTGCTTCCAAAGATTCAATATTAAAAATATGCAGATAATTAGTAGAAAAGCAAGTACAATTTTGTAATTCCTTTATAATTTTACAAAATACTCGCCATGCTTTTTAAAAAAACGATTTTTAAAGGACATTTATCAACTATTATTCTTCTAAATAACTTAATTAATTAATTAATTAGTTATTAAAAGTCTTCTAAAAGTTTATATTTATTCACTTAAATTTACATGAAAACAGTTTTGTGTTTAAATTCGCATAAAAAAAAACAAGTTCTGAAAATGGGTAATTTTTCATCCTT
This sequence comes from Panzeria rudis, assembly GCA_956483635.1. NCBI lineage: Eukaryota > Metazoa > Arthropoda > Insecta > Diptera > Tachinidae > Panzeria > Panzeria rudis. The sequence continues at coordinate 40,820,015 of OY101450.1, forward strand.
TTTTTTGAGGAATCATTATAGAACACCGAAAAAGATACTTGTCCTGACATCGCTTCAAATTCGGTATTGGTAATCGAAAAAGAGAACTTTTTGCAATGACAAGCAAATGTGAAACTAATTAGAAATTATCCAAATTTACAATATTTCCGGATCGCGAATTCTACATGACTTCTTTGGAGTGTCTTTTTTTGCTGGGAATAAGATTAAAAAAACAACAAATTGAATTTGAGTTCATGGTAAAATTAACAATAAATAAACTATTGTTTTTGCGAAATAACAGCGTAAGATATTACTAATTGATATTAATAAGATTTACAAAATAACGAAATGAATTTAGTTATTGGTAGAATTAACAAAAAATAAATAATTTGTCAAAAAAACTGAAATATTTTTTTAAAGTATCGTCGTATCGATAGTAAAATATCGCCGATACCTATGTATCGTAAAATCTGAAGTATCGCCGATATATCGGTATCGGTATCGGTATTCGTTACATCCCTAGTACTAAGCTTCAGAAAAAATATAAAAAAATTTCCATCACGTCAGAGTTTTTTTATGAGCCTAACTAATATTTTCACGAGGTATACCAGTATAATTCACCATAATTCAAAGGCAGTATATCCGACGTCGAGCAATAAAACAGCATCGGGTAACTAACAAAATTTGCTTCAAATCATGTTAATATGATAAACTAAAGAAATGAATGGTTTCTTAGTTATTCGTAAGACAAATTTGGAAATTTATTTTGTTTTTGTAAAAACTTAAAAAAAATTTAATTTTTTTCAAAAAAATAACTTTCCAATTTTATTATTTTTTTATTTTACGAACAACCATTGATTTTTTAAGCTTAAGGTGATTTGATGCAAATTTTGCTAGTTACCCAATGGTGTTTTATTGGTCGACGTCGGACATACTGCCTTCGAGTTATGGTGATTTATACTGGTATACCTCATGAAAATATTAGGTAGGGTCATAAAAAATTTGTGGCTTGAGGGAAAGAAACCAATGATGTATTTTGTTTTAATATTCTTAGATATATGAAAAATGGAATGATTTTTTGAAGGGGGAAAAAGTTGTATTTTGTGGGGTTATGTTATTTATTATTTTAAGATGGTATTAATCAAGGCAAATCTATAAGGTATACTATCAGCGAATTGATACAACAAAGCAACTTTTTTGGTAATTGTTATGTCAAACAATGTATAGGAAAAAAATCAAAGCGATTATTAAAATGTGTTGGTAAAATATAATAAAATTTAACATCTTGCCTACCGATCACATCGGCTGTTGCATAGACCTTATTAATCGGCCTTGATTCAATGCTAAAAACCAATAAAATAATTACCAGGTAGTCGCAGTTCCTTGAAAATTTCAAATTATTAAAACATATACACAACATAACTTATGTATTTTGATACAAAATTGACAGCTACAAATAAAAAAGGGTAAACAGCTGTGGAATCAAGATTACCGTAAATAAATCTACCTTGATAAAATGAAAAAATCAAACAAAGTTTTGAATTAATTCAAATCGAAGAATAAATCACAAGTGTTTGTAAGAAAACCGTGCAGCTTAATATTTTACACAGAGCTTTTGCAAAAATACAATGAAAGGTAAAAAATATTGCCAAGCTAAGAGGTTGACTAGAAATGAGATGGTATTGTACCTATCAAAAACTGTGTCTTTATTTTGATGTCAGTACTTTTTACGGACAAAATTTTCTAATAGGATTTTGGCTTTATTTTCACATTTATGTTTTTCTTTTTTTTAGTACAATAAGTGCTCCATACAATTAAGGGGCATCCTAGCCTGCCTTAGATGAAAAATTTTTATTTTCAGATTTTTCTTAATACTTTCTCACCAAGACTTACCCGTGTACCGAAATTCAGCTCTCTGGCTATAGTGGATGTCCCCCATATAAATAGGGGATACCGTAGTCCACTAAGATAAAAATTTTCATTTTATGATTTTATTTAGTACTTTCTCGCCAAGACCTACATGTATACAAAATTTCACCGTTCTAGCTATAGTGGAAGTGATCCGTACGAATAAGGGGAACCCAATCCCACCAGATGAAAAGTACCCGTTTTTAGATTTTTCTGATTATTTTTCTATCAGGATCTATTTGTGTACCAAATTTTAGCTTTCTAGCTATAGTGGAAGTGCCCCATACAGATACGGGAAACCCGTAGAAAGATGAAATTTCGTATACTGATACTTAATGACTAAAGTAAGAAAAATCTGTAGTTTGAGAAAAATCGTTACAAAGAACATGTCCACCTCCCACACATCCTGAATTTTAAAATTTTAATTTTAGCTTGAGTTACTATCAAAATACGGGAGTAATTGGTATCTGTCTCTAAACTTTAGCATTGTAGCGTTGTTGTTAATTTTATTTCATTGTTTACAAGGACATGACTACCTCCCATATATGCTTCTTCTGTAAAACTAAGTTTTAGCTACATTAACGATTAGAAAGAATACTTTAACAATTTGTAAATGAATCTAAAATTACATGTCTTAACTCTGCTGTGAGTTTTGTTTCATTCGGTGCAAGGACATCACAACCTTCCATATATCCTTTTTCTCAAAAACTAAATCTTAGCCTAATTTATGAATCGAATACACTAAAAATTAATATATATTTCTAGAGTAATGCGATTTAGATCTGTTGTAAATTGTGTTTCATTCGGTGCAAGGGCAATACTACCTCCCATATATCCTTTTTAGCAAAAATTAAATGTTAGCTGCATAAATGGCTAGAACTAGCAACCGGTTCGAGTTCCGGGAAAGGGACCGGCAACTTTTACATGCCGTTGTCATTGGAGGGAGTCAATTGACATAAGTAAAATACTCAGTGATATGTTCTAGACTTAACCTTAAGGTAATTGTTATGTGTTGGTTAATGATGTTAATTTTTCCCTTGTTCCTTGAAATATTAATCACGCCCAATTCT